>CAJVPY010000789.1:0-23232 GCA_910591965.1 Dentiscutata erythropus
AAAAATACTATTGAAAAAATCCTATTTATTTTCGAAATGCGTCACTTATTTGTTAACTTTGAAACCCCCTAATATATGTTTTTTAAAATTATTATATAAGATTTGCTAGAAATTTTAGAATTAGAATTAAGAGATAGAATTGTTGCTTGGTTTTGATATTTGGGTGTTTACTGTAGAGTTTTAAACATTTTCACTTAATAATTTGCTTTATTTCAAATTTTGAGAAATTAATATACTTGGTGAATTTCAACCCTTGTGAGCGGTAATTTTCCTTATAGTTAAATACTAATTAGTTTTTAAATTTTAGATATATTTACACTGGCACAATTTTATTGGAAAATTTTGAGGAATCTACTATATTTGATCTTTTAGTTCCATCTAACAAATTAGGTCTAGTTGAATTAGTTGAATACATTCAGTCTTATCTTATTGATAACAAGGCTCCTTGGCTTCGATTTAAATTTATCCAAGTTTATTCTACCAGTTTTCAAGATAATAATTTTAAGCCGCTACAAACGTATTGTACCGATATCCTTGCAAAACATCCTAACCTGATTTTTGATTCTGATAACTTTACTACTATTCAAGAAAATGCATTGATAAGCCTTTTAAAGAGGGAAGATTTACAATTTGAAGAATCTGAAATTTGGGATAAGGTTATTCAATGGGGAAAAGCAAAAGTTCTAGATCTACCTTCAGATCTTAAACAATGGACTGAAAAGGATTTTTTAGATTTAAAAGCTATACATGACAAATGTATTCCTTTAATTCGATATTTTCAAATGTCTGGAGATGATATTGTAGCGAAAGTTAAACCTTATCGACAAATACTTGGGGTAGACTTATGGGATGATATTTCGACAAAGATTATGGCACCTAGTGCATCTATTTCTTCGATTATTTTACCTGCTCGTAAAAAAATTCCTGTTCAACTTCCTGTTCAACTTCCTGTCCGAGGAGTTCACTTTATTAATCCATCGTCTATTATTAATGATGAACATTTTTCAGAGATTTCATCTTGGATTGATCGTCATTCATATGATGTTACAAAAATACCTTACAAGTTTAATTTACTTCTTAGAGGAAGTAGAGATGGATTTACTTGTGAAACATTTCATAGGTTATGTGATAATATTTCTGGCACCTTAGTTATTATAAAGGTTAATGGCACAAGTGAAATACTTGGTGGATATAATCCATTGGTCTGGCTGTCTCATAATCCACTTAAATGGTCACAAACAAAAGATAGTTTTATTTTTTCACTAAAAAACCAAAATTTATCGAATTCCATCCTTAGTAGAATTATCCATGCAGATAAAGTAATTGGATGTAATCGTAATTATGGTCCAGTTTTTGGCAGTAGTTTTTATATGTCCAATGATATTAAATCATGGTCTTATTATCATTATGATAAAAATTATGAAAAGCGGCTTAGATCTGAAAATAGTAATTTTCTAATTGATGAACTTGAAGTATTTCAAGTGTTGAAAACCTGATTTTGATTTATTAAGCTCATAACCGAAGATTATGATAGCCCATCTTTTAGAGCTAGATACAAGTGATAATTTTATTGGTGCTATTAGAGATTGAGGTGTTCTCAAGTATTTTCAATTAATGCGATTTCTATTGATGCATAAGTATTATAAAATAATATCATTAATATTTTAAATATAAATAATATTGCGAATAGGGTTATTACTCGGTACCACTTTTACTATGATTTGATATTAATTGTAGTGTGACGCACAATTATTACAATCGATCAAAATAAAGACCTTAGTCAATGCTTGAGCAGCCTTTATCGATTCTAAATGTTTTGTTAAACGTTATTGAAAATTTACAATACAAAAAGAAAATATTAAGAAACTTAAATCTAGCTGCATCAATTGCTTATTACGAATTTTACCGATTTCCATGTATTATTAAAAAATTTGTCTGTATTGTGTCGCCGAAAGAATTACATCTCTATTTACTAGACAAATAATAAAAAATTATGAAACTGGTTAAGAAATAACTTTGTTTACCCTAGTAATTATAAATCAGTGCAAAAAAAAAAGATTATTTGAGGTAAAATTGCTGTTTTTTATTGATTTATAAACTATGTGTCCTGTACCTTTTCTTAAACTGCTAACTCTTGTACCCAGGTATTTACAAAGACTGGAGATAACCCACTATACGTTTCTCGTTCAACATGGTCAGTCTTCAATGTTAACACCAGCTAGAAATAGTTGGGTAGTTTAAGAACAGCAATATCTTCGTGATCATCACTTCACATGATTAAATAAGTTAGGGTTAGGTGATATTATACTTTAGGTCAATTTGATAGTGCTAGTAAACAAATAATGATTTTACATCACTGTGATCATTGTTCTTGAAGTGTCCCTAAAATTTAATTTCTGATGCATTTTCATATCATTAATTAAAGTACAAATTTCCCAAAACTAATCATTTTTTTATAAAAAATATTTATAACACTAATAATTAGTGTTTTTGGCTTCTATTATTAGCATTTTTTACTTTTTTTTAAAAAAATAGCCCTATTTCAGTGTAAAGCTGGTTTAGAGCTTCGATTTAAAAAAAAAATAACGTATATATTAATGTGTATATGGTTCGATTTACAATTTCAATTATATTAGCACAGGTCGAATGAAGGCAAATCGGGCTCCAACCGGCATAACGTAATCCCGATATGAACCTTATTTGTAACAGATATTTGGCGGAATTAGGAGACCTTTAGGATACTAATCGGGTTCATATAGGTGTTCAATACATATCGGGATGCCGATAGTTCAATTGGTAAATCGACAATGCTTGCCTAATAGCTTTATCGATTTACCTATAGAGCAATCGGCATCCCGATATGTATTGAACGCCTATATGAACCCGATTAGCATCCTAAAAGTCTCCTATTTCCGCCAAATATCTGGTTCAAATAAGGTTCATATCGGGATTACGTTATGCCGGTTGGAGCCGATTTGTCTTCATTCGACTTGAGAAAGTATAAAGATAGAAAGTTCATTTTAGAAAAATGGAATCATTCAACGTTATTAGCGTAATAACGCTTGATACGAAATTTTATTTATTTATTCGTCATCAATAAAAAGATAATTATTTTAGAAGAGATTTTTTTTTGTAAAGAAAAGCATTTTATAATAAGGATTATTATTATTATTATTATAGTAAATGATCATGAGCGTTCGATCAAGGCCTTTTCTTGGCATCAATGATTACTGCTATTCAATAATACAGTAATATTTATCAATGATAATGATTAAATAAATGAAATGATTTATTATAATTATAACTATTATTACATTATTATTAAATATTGAGAGAGAGAGATCATGTGTGGATGTTTTAGGATGAAAAACTATTTCGAATAAGAACTTTTTTAGGTGCCTCGATTAACCAATCTTTGTTAACATTCCTCTCTTTCGAACTTTCTTTACAAATTGATGTCGAGGCATTAGATGATCTGGTATATGATATTTTAGAGGAGCTTGACTCAATAACTTGATTAAATTGGTTTTCTCTCATTCTTTCAAAAATTTTTGATTCTTCAATATTTTTAATATTATTTGTAGAAGTTTTGTTTGAAAGAAATTTACGATCATCTTCATATACAGAATTTACGTAATAAGGTAGTTCTAAGCGATGATAAGAAAAAAATTTTTTTAGTATTATTATTAAATTTTATTTTTTTTTTAATTGAAAAAAAAAAAAAAAATTAAAATACCATTTTCATTATTTTCATTTCGAATTATTTCGAAATTTGAGATTATTGGAGATGTTACCAACGGTATAACTAGATTACCAGAAATTCCATAACCAAAATTTGAACGTCTGCAAATTACTTTAAGAGAACTTTAGAGTATTTAAAGTCAACAATTTTAAATAATTTCAGAAAATTATAATTAGAAAATACATATATAATTTGATATATAAGAAATAATACATACTTCAATATATGAATAATTTGACAAATGTGGAGAAAACCAGGAATCGCGACGTTCCAGATCAAAATGTACATCATATTAATTGAACGTATAAATGTCGTTTCGGTTTTGTGAAACAGGCCATAACTTATGCATAGAGTAGAATAAAAGATAGCAGCTAACATAATAGTAAACATAGATCGTAACAGCTATGTAAATAAAATACATAAATTTGTAATTAAAATAATGTGCGTACGAACGTGTAATATCAGATATGTAAAAATTTTTTTTTACATACGTTTCCAGCACCTGATTTAAGTCGATCCAATTTGAACTTAAGATCCTCATCATTGAAATTATATCGTTCTTCTTGCTGAATGCTATCTAATATTATCATTACGTACTTATGCCAAATGCAAATTATCTTGATAAATTCGAGTAAAACAATTATATAAGTATGTACACGTTTTCTTTAATAATACATAAAAAAAAGAAAAAAGAATTTTTTTTTTTTTTATTACCAGAAATATGAAACAGACGATCCAAACGGACCAAACCAAGTAACGTATCATAAATAACATAATCGCTTTATCCATTTTACCAATGTCGGCATAGTATCCACAAAAGAATGAAAGTGGTAAAATAATTACAAGTAGCAAAATGGACAAGGAAATCACAGTATAAATTACAAGATTTTTTGTTTATCGTTCGCCGCACAGTGAAAACAATTAATGCAAATACATCATTTCCAATTGGGCTAGCGTTTAGTATACATAGTGGATAGAATGCGCATAGAATTCCGGAAAAAACTGTAGATAGGTCATTGCCAACTGAATTCACGTCAATAGTAATCAATAAATGGTCAAATTTAGAGGAATGAAAGATATTAAAGTACTTACTTTCAGCTTCGGTCGTATTTGAATACACACCCGTAAGAAGGCAAAGTGAATGGGTTGCACGAACTATCAATAAATAGTAATTATATATTTATTACTTTTTCAAAAATAAACATTTACAAAAAAAAAAAAAAATTAAATGATAATTACAAAAATTAAATAATAATATGGATCCTTCAATAACATAAAATGAACGAATCTTGTAGAAAAATTTACAGTTTTTAAGCCTCGGTATTAAAATTGAATGATTTTTAATTTTCAAGAAATAATAAAGGATTAAAATGGAAGTTATAGTAATGAATGTGGAATAAACAAAAAGCGACAAGTTTATGATCACGAGCAAATTTTCTTCTGCACATCCTCTAATATTTAATCTAAAGTCACAGACACAAAGATTCTCAGTAGGTGATGTAATTGAGGATTCATTATGAGCAGATGATTTGCAAGTAAGAACGTATTGGTTGGTAAGTCGCACCATCCCTAAATCCTTCGAAGGCTTCGAAGGGTGTTGGTGTTGTCATCAGGTTGCAAAAAAAAATAATTATCAAATTGAAGAAAAAAAAAAAAAAACGCCAAACGATTATTATATACAGTAAAAGTTATGACCATACTATTCGGAAAATACATCATAGTTGCTCAATATTTACGCGAATAAAGTCTACTTACACGTGTGGGCTGAACAAAACAAGACTTCTTTATGTTTCATTTTCAAAATGTATACGATTCCCAATAAATATTTAATAATAGACGTTACCGAATAAACAAAATTCTTAATCGTGTTTATACTACTATACTAATCTATTTATATGTGGACCCTTTTCTGTCCTAGCGAATCTGTTAAGATTCTGTGCATATTAAAATACTATTCTTGTCTCAGTTTAATATTTGTTATACTTTTTTTATATATCTCCAATTTATGAACATGGAATATTAAAACCAGTTCTTACCTGACGTGGTATACATCGGCGTTTAATACATGATATTACGTCTTTTCGAATATTAAACACCAAACTTGGATATGCTTACGTCACTAAATACGTAATTATTACGTCTAAAACTTTTAAAACAACACTGTATCTACTATGCAAAAAATGGCTTAAATTTTTTTCACGTGTTCAAATTCTACCAATAAATGTACAGTCACAAAGAATTGTTTATTAAGTGTGAAAAAAAATATATCCAATATAGGTACAAGGTGCAAAGGAGAATGATATCCTAGCTATAAAGAATCAGATCAGGTCCACTGATCAAAACCAAGTTCGTATCGTACAGGAAAATAACAAAATAACCGTCACACAAATTCCCTTGTTTCTTGGATAAGTCTTTAGGGAAAAAAATTACGCCTATTATTAATTATCTGTTATACTGTATATATTAATTGCGTATTTTAAATATATCAATTAAATAAAATTAAAAAGCAACTAAACCGCAATACGGGCAACAGCAATGAACACAACAGTCACCACATGAGGTACCCTAATATTCATAAAAAAAATTATTTTTCTTTCTTGATCAGTGATCTTACCGGAATGTTTCGCATACGCCTCCTATATCCCATGAACCATGGCCCAACGAGATGTGACACTCCCATTTAAAATCATTATATTTATTGCTTATTATACAATTGATAACGATAACTTGCCCGTACACCAAACTACACAGTTCAAACGAAACCGGATTCAGGATTCATTTTATCTTTAGTTCGACCCCATGATAATTTATCACAAATCATGTAAATAAAGAACTTTTATCAAAAATCTTTGTAGTACTTACATAAGTAACACATGGGCAGCAAAACGTAGTCATGTCTTATTAAATGTAGAAAGATGAAATTATGGCAAAATTCTTTTGTGTCATATGTTCAAATATTTCATTACATAATCCACAATCGTCAAAGCAGCCAAACAGATTAAATCTCCATTCTCCCAGACTATCTTCGTCTCTCATCGAAGGCACTGTTATTTGTGTGGTTCCTCCATATGCCATTCCTATTTTTTTTCTGTTGGATAATAATAATTTTTCTAATTTTCTAGTATTTTTTTAATATATAATTATTAGATTATATGGTGTGTCAATAGAAACCAAGCAAATTGTTTAAAAATTTTTTATTTTAATTCTATATAGTTATAGAATTAAAATAAAAAAAATTTATCAAGTTTTATTTAATAGTTGAGATAATTAATAATTTAAAGTTTTAAAAAAACTTACTAAAAACAATTTGCTTGGTTTCTACGTATTGACACCCCATATATTTCACATTAACGCAAAAGAATATGTAATGTTACTTGATGGTATTTATCTGTACAAATATATATATATATTATGTAAAAAATTCTTAGGAAAAATAATGCATGTTGGTATCTTTTTGGATCTTTATATATATGGGGCATCCATAATTTACGTTGAAGTTAAACCAGTACTGCATTGTACCTTGAATATAATACCATATTATATAATTTTGTATTATCTTTAAGATCTCTATAACATTACCGGTTTAATGTAAATTATGAATGCCCCCTATATGGTGGCAACACAACAATGAATTACACTTTTTTTACCTCATTGTTCAACTGTAAACATCTTCAATTAACAATTGGTTTTGAATTATTTATTGGTATTATACTGTAGATTCTTAATTTTTTTTTTTTTTTTTGAATGCAAAGATCTCGAGACAATACAATATGCTTAATGCACATGATTTGTTTTTTATTGTACATACAAAAGTTAAAAACTCTTTGGAAATTTAGATGTTATACTTTTTGTAAGCTTTACATAATTATATATATATATATAGATTTATATAAATAGTATGTAAAATCTACATTGGGTTTATAAAGCTACATAAAAATCTTACATAACTCTACATAAAAATTCTACGTAACCCTAGATAAAATGACCTTGTGATGTTGGGGATACTCTGATATCTTATTCTTAGCACTCTGGGCCTAAAAGTAAGATATCGGAGTATCCCAATATTTTGCTATTATGTTGCTACCTTCCAATATTTTACCAATATGCTGCCAATATGCTACTGATATTCAGCAGGAATTTGGCAGATCTATAGCAGACTAATGGGTATATATCTCCCGGTATGCACCCGATATTCATTGATTCAACTTGTGTTATATGCAAAAATTCAAATTTTGAAATAATAATTTGGATTTTTAGTTAGAAAACTAACAAAAAAAAAGCTCATATAACCCCTATTCTCTTCCCCTCCTATCCTTTCTTTTACAATTTTTACTCTCTTTTTAAGAGGATAAAGAAGATAAAAGTGGTAAAAAGGGGTATAAAGTGGTAAAAGAGAGTATAAAGAGGGGTATAGAGGGTGGTTTATATGAGCTCTTTTCTGTTGGCTCCCTTATTTGTACTGAACTGTCTTATAAAATTTACAAAATTCACATTATAGTAATTTGAAAAATCACATAAAATGCAATGATTTATTTTTATGCATTGAGCTGAAGCAGATATATCTTATGTATACAAAATAGCAATACTGCTTAAACTTAATTGATATTAATCTTCTCTAATTTATCTGGGCAATGCAATAAATTTAGTTAAGTCTCCGTATATTCCTATAAAACCCAGGAGTAAATCTCCAAATATAATGCCAGTTTTGGGAGAAAGTTCATTAACTTCATACAAAAACTGCTTTGTAGTAATCAAAGCAAAGAATTCACAACCCTGTGCTTTTCTAATTCTGCTTTAAACTCCTCTAAGTCAATTTCATCAATAGATGTTTTATATACAGGGTGACCTGATATTATAGCAGCACTAAATTTATACTGTTCATCTCCATAAAGTGTCAAAGCATCTGCTGACTTATTGCATTTTCGTGTTATAACAAAATAATGACCTGTTGTTATGTTTATAATTTTCGTACTACCATTATTTGTATCTGCAATAACCAAAACCTCTTTATGATTTGTTAGATTGTTGTAATTGAAAAGATGTTTAGGAACATTTTTTCTCATTTCTAAGAGAGGTACTGCTTTATATTCTACATCATGATAAATATTAATTGTCTTGGATAGTATTTCTTCTGATGCCATTATGTAGCCAAAATAAATCTCTTTAATTGTCATGCTATGAATTCCAATTATTTCTGCCAATCTATATGTAATTAGATATATTTTTATAATAAATATTGGGAAGGTGTCTTCATCAAGTCAACTAAATGGGTTTAAAACAATATCATTGAAGAAATCTAATTTCAAGTGTAAAACTAGAGACACTATTAATGCTAGAGGTGCTTTGGCTTTATAATGAATGCCATCAACTGCCTTTAAAAAAATAAGACCTCCAACTTTATAATCTTCTATAGTACTATTACTCAGAGTGGTATTCTTAGTGATTAACTTTTGGATATGTATTCAAAATATCAACATTAATACAGCATGTTTACATTTGACTTTATTATCTTTAGAAATTTTTTTTCCAATACAATATAGCTAGTCATTAAGTATATATCTTCTCTTTAACCAATCAATGAGAATTTTCCAAATTTTCTTGGCTTGTTCTGCTAAAGTAAAGAAACCTTCCATTCTTATAATTTCATAAGTATACTGCTTTATAATAATTGCAATTCCTTAGACAGCACCAATCAGAATGTGATATAATGGATTTTCATGTGAGATTAGGTTGAATTTGTTTGTTTTATATTCTATAACTGAATCTATAAAATCAAGTAGTGCTTCTATATCCATAAGAGATATAGGTATGTCATAAACTTTGTAATCAGTTATGTTTAGATGTTCTGGATCACCTGGTTTCTCAATTTTAGTCAGGGCTGTACCTGTACAAATAGACACAATTAAAGCATCAAGCTGTTTGATGTTTTTATCACAATTGAGTGAAGAGATAAACCACAAAATTACTGTTAATAAGTATTGGTCATGTTGATATTCATCAAGTTGTAAAAGTATCAAAAGTTTAGATTGTTTAGATATTTGACAAAAATGCCAAATTGCTAATAAAACTGTTTGTAAGTTCATAGCAGAATTTCTTGCAAGACTTTTGAATTGTGATAAAAATCACAAGCTCCAATTGTTTGTAAACCAATAGGTAGAAATCAATAATGCTAAATATTGACTCACAAGTTCTTCATGTTCTAATATATGAGGATAACATTTGGTAGTTGGATTAGGTTCAGGTCTTTTTTCAAAATCAACAATGAAATGATTAATCTGAAAAAATATATAAATGACTTTAAAATTATTTTCTATTTTTTTAAATTGCTGATCATGTTTATTGCTTCAAATCTGAGATGGGTTTTTCTAATGCCAGAACTACCAGAAATACTGATTCCTTGGTAATCATTTGGACAACAACTTTCTCTCATAAAAGCATCTATGTTATTTTCTAGTCGATCTTGAATGAAATATCTTAAATGTGGTCTCTCTATATACTTGTCCATAGTTACAGAAGGACTATTCACTTTTTCCATTTTTAAACCAGCATTGATTATATTATCTATAGAAAGTGATGCTTTTTAAGAATAGAAAAAAAGAACCATGTTTAATAAAATCTCAATAAAATCTTAGAAATATACATATATTAGCAATAATATTCAATAGGTTGCATTCATAACAAATTCAAAGTTGTGACTAATAAGAGATACTTACCAATGGTAGATGGCTGTATTATGATTTGAATGTCTTTGCTCTCTAATTCTTTAAAATGATCTTTTATAGCTTCAGATGGTAATAACCTTGTGCCTCCAAGTTCTTTTTCTATATTGATATCGATACATATTTTCATTTTCATGGTTTCTTTGTTGATAGAAATAGCAGTAATTTTCCAGAGCACGAGGTCATCAGCATCAACATTTTGAAAAGTATTTTTTTTCTTCTCTTTAATTAAGTTTTTTAAATGAGAAATAGTCATATCTTTATTGATATCGATCATGAATGCATTTTTGACTGCATCACCAAGAACAAGACAAAAGAGCATGATTTCAGCAGTAAGAGACAGTCATTTTTTTTGGTTTATGTATGGTGAGGACTAATTAAAATTTGATATAGTGAAGTTAAGCACAAGGTATTCTAAATAAAATTCTTTCGATAGTGAATAAACCTATTCAATGTTAAAATTATAACATATACATTTTTGTCTAATCAAAATTTGGTAAATCATAAATATCGGTACATGCAAAATTACCTATTTAGTGCATTTCTCGACAAATTATGAACCCATCTACTGCTGAAATTATGAACTCATTATTGAAGTCACAAACCTAATCACTATTACTATTACTGTATTAATAATAAATTCGAAACTATATGGTTCCGGAAGCTTATACCCGACAATCACGTGAAATGTTTCAATTTTTACGTGACTGCAATTTGATGTATTTCGACATTTTTGACATACTGCGACAAAAACATATCATTTTTTAAAACGCTGAAACTTTTTAAAGACAAATTTTTCAAAAAAACCGACCGATAACTTTATACATACAAACGAGCCCTACAAAACTATCGGTTAATTTTTTTAAAAAAATTCTCCTGTGGAAAGTTATACCTGTTCGAAAAAAAACCTCAATCTTCAAATCGGTATGAACCTTTATAGAAAATCTTTTTTAAAAAAATTAACCGATAACTTTGTAGTGCTTAGTTCAATGTATAAAGTTATAGGTCGTTTTTTAAAAAAATATTTGATTGTAAAAGTTTTAGCATTTTAAAAAAATACTATGTTTTTGGCGCAGTATGTGCAAGAATGTCGAAATACATTAATTTTATTGGTCAATTGCAGTCACGCGAAAATTGAAACATTTCACGTGATTGTCGGGTACTTCCAACTCTATGCGTGAACTTTTCTGTGTTTCTGGTAGTAAATCTCAAATTTAGCCAGTCGCAAGTGATTACTATATTAGGCTTACAAAACAAATAGTATTTCTAACTTGAATTGAATCTATAATATATACGTACGTATATATATAGAAAATCATGCTATATACGTGTTTGATTCTAAGTTAAAAAGTACGTTTAAAAGGTTTTAAAAGGTCATTTTTCTTGAAGATACGCTTCCGAATCCACCCTTATACATTTTCCAACCGATCATTCAATGACCAACCGACCCTTAAACATTTCAACACCTAGTGATAGTATTTCTTTTTACAACTTAGTGTCGGTATACGTATACGTAATAATGAGACCACCTGAATTATTAATAATAATTATATAATTAATTAATCGAATTATTAAACTAATAACGACTTAATAATGTATGTCGCAGCTAATTAGTACAGGATGTATAAAAAAAAAAGTTACGTACGTACTTGAAAATTTTCCAATTATATATATATATACTATGTATATAGTTATTATACATCCTTTAGACTAACGAGCTTAAAAATAACTCACCTTATTTTATAGTGGCATGATATTTATCACGTCATTCAGATGATAAATTTCATAAGTTATCTAAGCCTCCGCAAGAATTACGCCTATGATGTCATTTTTACCCGTGACAATAGACAAGACCATTTGACCAATTCGACTAGACAAATTTGAACCAGCAAGTTTATGGCGTCATCTTTCGATGAATACCATAAAGAATCAGATTGGCCAGTTTGATCAGAAAGACAATCAGATTCTTTTGTTGAGGGAAATGCTTGAGAACGCCCTTATTGTATTTTTTTTTTTCGTTCCCAAACCCTTAATAATGGCCACATAAGATAAGGCCAATCAGATTCTTTACCGAATTCATTGAGAAGTGCCCTGTGACTTAATACGTTTTCAAAAGGATGTGAACGGTCGCAGATCACAATATCATGGGGAATTCATGATATTTCCCAGATTTCCGGAGTTTTCATGGCCGCTCTAATCGGAAGTTTAATTTTTACATTCCCGATTTCCCACATAGGTATATGGAAATCACATTTTTGAAAACGGCTGTACGTCTAGAACAGTAATAATAGTCAATTTCAAATTACATGTCATTACGACGAAATTACATTGGAGATTGGAATAATTAATTGAATCGTTTAAAGATTTGCCTTTTGTTAAATTTAATTTAATAAATTCAACTACATAACTACATAACTACATATATAATTACATATGAAATATTATTTAAAAATGATGTCATAAATTATACATAGATTTAAAAAAAAATGAAAAAATGTACATTTGTTACAATAAAAAATTTAAAGGTAATGAATACCAATAAAAACTGTTCTTAATTAAGTAATTTTTTTTCTAACCAAGTGTTTTTTTCATTGCCCAAAATCGATGACTTTTGTCAAATGCTTTATTACTATCCAAGTCTTTCATCGCAATATCAACTAATATACTATAATCCCCTTCTTGGAATTGTATATTAGAAACAGCTTCTGAAAGGTTCTTAGCACCCCACGTTACCAGTTGTCCATAAGCTTTACCTATGAAATCATAAAAAATTATTATAATTAGTATATAAAGCATTTAAAAGAAAGCCAAAATTTATATTTACCCAAAACACCACCCCATGAGCCTAAAGGTTCGATCCTCTCGTCTCTTGAAATGTTGGTTAATGATTTATTTGCAGCAAGATAAATAGGTATTTGCGGGCTTATTAGAAGGTCAATCCCTTTTTCTGCTTTTAATCCCTCAACAACTAGAAAAAAAATCCCCGAAATCAATTTACTGTTTTTATATTTTATTTTTTAAAAGAAATTCAAATATATAATCAAGAATAAAAAAAATTTACCCCTTTGCCTCCAAGTTTTTACAGCTTCACCTTCATTGTACCAAAAAATATCCCTGAAAAGAATAAATTAAATTAGGAAATAATTATAATAAATTCTTTTTATATTATATTATATTATATTATATTATAGTATATTATATAAATAATTTACCTTTCCATTATTTCAATCCATCCTCCTGGTTTTGTAACTCTAATCATTTCCTAATAATAATTACAAGCAAAAAGCATTTATAAAAAATAATGATTACAAATATATGCGTTTGTGTATATTTATTTACCTTAATGGCAAGTGGCCAATCTTTTGTCGTTAATGCAAACATCATAAATCTCATCTAAAAACGGAGATAAAATTTTATTAGATAAAATTATGTAATATGTAATCACAGTAAAGTAACACTTACATATACAAAATCAAATCTATATATGGATAGTTATATACGCATATATATGTATAGCAAAGATAGAGAAGGTTAACTTCAAAACAAAATCCAGGGTATCGAGACAAATAAGATATTTACGTATTATCAGGAAAAGGTAGCCCTTCAATAACATTAGCCTTCACGAATGTGCTATTTTCAGGTTTAATCTGAAGAGGATAATTTGCGACAATATCACATCCTGTAAAATGTGACTTTGGATATTTACTGTATTAAATATATATTAAAAAGGATGGAATGAATATAAACAAAGAATATGTTGATCAAATAAATTAAATGATTTGAATAGTAAACTAACCTAGCAAGTTCAAGAACAAGAACTCCAGGACCGCATCTAATTTTTATCAATTTTATCAAATCCGAACAATTGAGCAAGATTCGTAAAAAGTTAAGAAACCAAGTCAAATTTCTTATATGATAATTACCCTATGTCTAACATTTTTGCCCCACTTTCTAACGAACTTTCAACAGGTGAAGAAAAATCATTTTTCCAAACATTTCGAAAAATATAGTGTTGTAAAATCATTCTATCAACCTCATCGTCATCTAAAGGGAGTATATAAGAAGCAGAATATTTTCTCTTTGTCATACAATTCTGTATAATTTGATCTTTTTTAATATCAGGTACTGAAAAACTTCTATCTTTCCTGGGTCGAGGTGATTTAGAACTAGCTATTCCCATAGTTACAATAAAATTCTATGTTAATATTTAATATTATTATAATTGTTATGTTTGAAAAGTTTGAAATAAATACGATTTTTTAAACAAGAGTATGTAATTTAAGTAGAGAGAGGATATCCAAACACACAACCTACTTATAAGAATTTCAGATATTCATATAAACGCAGATTAACTTTGACGATAACGATTACACAAATTCGTCATTTATAAAATTGAGTAGAATAAACATAATATATACATGCTATATATTGTACATGCTATATACTGTACATGCTATGTATATACATGCTATATACACATATACTACGTATATATATACATAAATCATACATACTATATAAAGTATATATTATACAATTACTATATACATACCCATTTAATATAGCTATATATTATAAAATTTCCCAGGAATCATTTAAACTATATGATAAAATTAGAGATTCACATGCATAAAGTAATTAATATTATTGCCCCCACATTCTTTATCACTAAAATAAGAAGGGAGATCTTTGAAAATAAATCTGGAAGCATGAAAATTAACGGTAAATGATATGAACACTGGAATTGTTTATCCTAAAAACAATGAGGTAATTCGTGAGATTTTCAAAAAAGAAAAGAAAACAAGCAAATAAATCTGGAAGAGCATGAAAATTAATTGTGAGTAGCACGAATACTTAACTATAATTTATCCTTAAACGATAAGAAACAAATATAAATATGTTGTACAATTTTCAAGAAATAAAAAAAGAGTTTTCACAGATTAACCTATACTCCAACTAAATAGATGATAAATCTCATGGAATTTGGACGATGACCAGGGTTTGGAAGTTCAGGATAAACTGTCTTTTTATATAATATTGTTAACGTTAACATGTGTAAAATTCTTGCAATGATATAATCACATTCAAGTTTAAATATAGCACGTGCTGATCATAATTCAAGTTTTAAAATATAGCACGTGCTGATCATAATCATTAATGGTGATCTTTACCGATCATACTCTTTTTTCACTATTTAAAAATTTGTAGTAATACGAAATCGAAAATAAATCAATTTAAACTTTCAAAGCATCAAATAATTTGAACGATTGATAACATAATTTGCATAATTTCAGATATTTATTATAAAGAGTTGATCCAACTAATGTTAATCGATCTATTAGAAAATCTTTGCCGATTTAAATGAAGTTTAACTGATGGATAAAAATAAGAAAATTTGGATTTTCAATAATTAATCGTTTGTTTCTGGAGAAAATCATTCATAAGCGTTTAATAAAATGATAATAAACCAAATATGATTTTACATCTTGGGGGTATGTTCTAAAGATAGCGAGTGATTTCTTGATTTTTATCATGCGTAAAAATGTTACTATCTTATACGTACTTGCTGAATGTAGATTTCCATTAAAAGAATATAAAGAAGCTCTAAATTATGTAATTGAACGTTTTGTCACAACATCTTTCATTCCTTTTGTGATTCCCTTCAAATCAACGGCAAGTTCTTGTGAAGTAATACCAATGAAATTCTTTATAATTTAAGATTTTTATAGTATATATATTAACGTTAAAGATTTTATAAAATAATAAATGAAAAAGGATAAATTAAATTAAATTAGATAAAATAAAAATAATATATCAATAGATCAAGAGTAATGAAACTTACTTGTACTGAGCCACTAATTTTAAAACCAAACCAAGCCAAAGTCATAAATGTTACACATATGAAAGCGACCAGAATAAGGATAGCAACCACGGGTAGAAAAACAATGAATCCAACAATTGTAAAGATGCCTTGAGCGATCACAATACCAACTCCAGCTAGTGCTGACACTAAAGCAAAAGTTAAAAGACCCCATCCAGCAAAAATAGCGAAAGGAATCGCGTTAAAAGAGAGAACAGTATAGATAAACCAACGAAAAGGAGGAAAAGTGTCCCTATTTAAAAATTGAATTTGATTAAATTATATGATCAGAATTTTTAAGTATTTGAATAAAAAAAATATACGAACCAGAAAGACTTAAATGTAAGATAGATCGGTTCTGTTGCGACTCGAATGAAATGAAATGCTTGGGTAAGAAATGATCGAACAATGCCATTCACATAACTTCTAATATGTCCCATAGCTTCATAGACACGCATAGATTTTTCTCTGATGGTTTCTGCAACCGGCTCTAATCTTTGTTCGGTCATTTGTTCGATTTCATCGGCCGAACGATGAAGAATTGGTCCTTTTAATGACATTATTTTAAAGAAAGGATTGGTATATTAGTGTGTTACGAATGAAAAAAAAAGGCGAATCGAGTAAAAAGAAACCTTTTATATATACATCATGAATACTAATTTATCACCAAAATTTTTACTATGTTCTCTACTGAATCAAATGAAATCTTTACATATTTATTTCGTCATGCCTAATTACGTACGTACGTATGTATTGATACTAGCGTGATGGTTGATTGAAGAACTTGATTGACAAAATTAAACTTTCATTATCTCAAATATTTGTATCTCAGAAACTTTATAGTATTTCGTGAAACGATTGTTTTGTTTTACATTTGTTCACGTGAAATTCAAACATTTTCCGTATTTTCGCGAAATAACGCGCAGGAGTGTAATTTCAAAATTGGCCCAAATTAAGCTTAATTCGGGCCATTATTCTAAATAACGCTCATAAGCGAAAACACGGTATTCAAAAGAAAATATTATTTTTATAATCATTGGTCTTTAAAAGTTATCGTTAAAAAATAACGTTAAAAAATACTATTATAATATTAATATCGTAATACCGTATATGTTGGAATTGCCAGAATCGGTTCTAATAAAAGTTGGTGGAATACTTGATCTAGTGATACGGGCTGGCCCTAGCCTACCGGTCGGTCGATAGGGGGTCGGCCTTCAGCCTGCAACTTCGTGGGCTGGACCGGTCGATAAAAGATAGGATAGAATCGATTCTCTTCTAAGGTTGAGAAATTAAATGTTAATATTCATTAATTGGTTAATTAAATAATAAATTGGCAAATAACGATTATAAAATAAGAAATATTCGGGTGCATAGATAATCAACCAACATTAAAACCAGATAATTTAATATTGACATGATATCTTTTTACACGTTTGATATAGATATGGTGACTTCTGATGAGAAAAGGTCAGCTCGGACCCGAGCTTTTTTAGGGTTGATCACACGATAAAGTTTCGGTTTTCAATAAATAATCTTTGATTATAAGGATTTTGATATAACTACTTTGAGCGAAAACTTTCTATGACAAAATAATATCTAAAAAAAATATTTTGTTACTGGTAATATAAATATCCAATTAAATCAAATGCTACTATACTGATACGTTCGTACGTATGTACGCGTATACAAAGTCATGTGATGTTAAAGGGTAAAAAGTAGGCTGCTCCAACCAGTTAGTTTGTGTTATAAACCCGGTGGAGCACTGTTCGGAGCATTTACAGTATATAAAACCGATTCTCAGACTCAGTCCATATAAGTGTATTAATAATTATCGTTATGTTTGTATGAGCAATTCAATAAAACCTGCTATCGTTTTTATTTTTTTCTAATTACATGAAATTTACATTTAATAAAAAAATATATAAATTTTTGCATTATAATGTTATTGCATCTATCGATGTTACTTATTTATCCAATTTATTAACCTTTATTAGTCAATAATACCCGCTTCATACCAGGTCTTTAAGCAGAGGTTTGTGGAGGCATTTTCTTCAGACAAACCTATTACGTATCGGATTGATTGCATTTTTTACTTTCAAAAACATTTCTTTGCTCGGTATGCTTGTCGCTTGCACGAACAAGTAATCCCTTACCATTCTCAAGGGCCCGGAATAGCGTATATTGGTGGATCACGTTTCCAGAAGTTCAAGGGATTACAATTTTTCTCAACAGCCATAAGGGTATTCTTCAAGAGCGTTAGAAGTAAAAAAAAAAAAGAAAAAAAAAAGAAAAGAAACGCATATTTATATTTAAAAAAAAACAAACTAAACGACTAATTGTCATCATATCACGCCACATTAAATTGACCTTTTTTTAAAAAGAAACCTGGTCTAAAGTTTATTACAGATCAAACATTGCTCAACTAATCGATTTCAAACTTGTTTGTGATAATGAAAATCATGTGACCGCAAAATTCGAGTTCCATTGGACAAGTAGGATAACATACTTAGTAAAAAGGTGTTAATGGCCTAAATTTTCAGCGTTCTAATTGATCATACGCGTATATTTATTATTGATTGGTTGATGCACAGACAGCAAATGTTATCCGATACGTCCTATTTGATCACTGGATGATTTCCATGTAACTTATTCGGTCACTTGCTAATACAATATACAAAATTCACTCACCTCTTACGAAGTGAGTGAATGTTTGCATATTTGTATTAGGAAGTGACCGAATAAGTTACATGGAAATCACTCAATGCTTACGTCAGAATGTCGGATAATGAAGTTATTAGTCGAGTCTTTAGTAGATGAATAATCAGTTATCATCTACGACACGACTGATAACTATTACTTATTGTGAGCCCTTGATATAATGATTAAATACATTATAATGAGGCCATTTTTTCGATAAATCATTACACAAACTTTTGCTGTTAAGTGATGTAAAGAATAAACAAAACACTTAAAATCTTTTTTTTTAGTCTCTGTGCGATATAAATATTAAAAAAACAGTTATGCTAAGCTGTAAAAGAAGGCACTATCACTATTTATTGGTAATTTTGGATCGGTAAATAATAGTAGGGGTGAATTCGAAAGCAATTTTTCAGGACTTTCTTTCAATTAATAATTAAACATATAGATATTACAATATTCTATACACTCAATTATGTATTCAAAGTAAGTTTAAAAGGCCATTTTTGTAAAAACACACTTTGTAATAAATTTAACAACAAATAGTTCTCAACTATAATTGGCTAATTAGTTGATATGATATAGTGAATTTATTAAATCTATATACAATTTACTTTCATTATACTGGACTCTCGAAGTTTATAGAAAATTCTCTCGATATAGTAAAGAAAATCCTATAGCCAGATCACTTATTGTAACGAGAGTAACTTATATTTAGTCTTTTACTATAGTGTAAGTTGTACTAGGCTTATAATAAGTTTATTATAAAATAAGTTAAAATGTACAAAATCAGCCAATAATAATTGAGAATTAACCAAATAAATAGCCAATAATAATTGAGAATTAGCCAAATAAAATTTTGTTTACAAATAAGTTTTCATAAAACGGTACCGCTCCACCGACAATCATTTCACCGAAAGTTCACTTAGTCGACATCACATAGGGATAGGGTTAGCGTTTTATTAATTGCAGTATATATTTTTAGTAAATTGTCATGTTGACTAAGTGAGCTGTCGGTGAAATTATTGCCGGCAAAGTAAAGCGGATCTTTCATAAAAACAGTCTTTTAAACTTATCTTGGATTTATAATTAAGCATATAAGTTAAAAAAAAGGCTATTTTTTAAAAAAATAATTACAGAGAACAAACCAATTATTAACTACTCAGAATACAGTATCTAAATGTTTTGACCAAGAGCAATAATGCTTTTTTTACAACTTAGCATTTTATTAATAATTATTTTTATTTATCTTGTATAAAACTGAAAAACTTTTTTATTAGTATAATAGTCTATTTAAAAAAAGAATTTAAAAATCAAATTGGCAAATATGATATATAAATTTTATTTTAGAGTAAACTATTGTAAAATTTTAATTAAGCTTTCTATGTTAATTATATTTATTGTAAATTAAAAATCCTAATATAAAAATATAATTTTTATTTATACTCTTTTATTATAAAAACCATCTAACTATTAAAAAAAGTGAAAAAAATCTATTTTAATAATTTTAAAAATTTTATATTAAAATAATTAAATTTCTACTTTAGTTAAAATATAAAACAATACTATGGTTTTACCGAAAGACAGATTCCCAAAAGGACATAATACTGACAAAGTTAGCCGGCATTAGCTAAAATGCTGACCTAGTGCTCGGTAAAATCAAACAAAACTTGATTTTCAAGTTTTTGAATCTTTACTCTAATCTGACTTTAAACTTCATAATAAGCTACCACGAAGTCTAAAGTAAGATCAGATTCTTGTTAGATTTATATATTTACTAAAAGTAAAATTTATATTTAATGCCTAATACTAAAATATTGGTATTTATTACTAGTGGCAATATTACTAAAGGCAGTAATGTATGTTTTTACTGTCAAAACCTTTTTTGGCACTGATTAATACCCGAGTATCCAAGTGTTCAAGAGTATTCAAAGCATGTTCAAGCTTTAATAATTAATAAAATTTTTTTAAAAAATACATAATTATATACTGTATATATTTTTTTAGGGTTTGAATATTTTTAGCTTAGAAATTAATATAAATTATCTTAATAAAATTTTGAATAATTTTAGTTTTAAAATTTTTAAAAATGTTCAAAAATGTTCTCTCAAACTATTCTGTAACTTCACTACAGAGGTATAGAGCTATATTTCAAAAACCTACTAGCTAACTCATACTAGAGATTAGAGATGTGCGGATGCAAGTTATGTAATTCTGTATAGTATTGCCGATATGCATGAAAACAGATTTTATTGTTGGTGAAATGATACGTATAGATCAAAATCTATCTATATACTACTAAAATTTTAAGCGTCTCGTCTGTCCGTTTAAAACATCTGATTGGTCAGTTAAGGTCATTGTAATTTTGTATAAAATTTTTTTTTGTTAATTTCGTTCCTTTTTTCCAGCACCAATCCCATTTGTTTTTTTAATAAGTTCGTGCACTATATATATTTAGTAATTTAGAGCTCCAGTCCGTTTATCCGTATCTAATCGCTCAGATATCCGATAGGTAATCGGATAATTATCCGGATATTATTAGTAAATGGATAGTAAATGAATATCCGAATAAATTCAGATCCGGATATCTGATAGTTATCCAGGTAAATGCTTAATGGATTAGGACTCTATAGTAATTAATACAATGTATATTTCAAAGATGAGAATAGATTACAGAACCCAATCAAAATCTGTTAAAGGTGACAGAACATTAAACCCTTATTAATTAAAGATTCACTTGGTTTAGAATATTGATCACATTGATCGAACATCGATCTCCAACTACGAATAGTACGCCTAATTTATCATTAAATAAAATATATAGCTGGAAACTGATCTTCGATCTAATCGGGTATTCGCAAATAACCATTTTTTTTTTTTTTTTTGAAAAATAATGATATTTTCAATCATTTCGAAAACAGCGATAATATTGCTATATTCCATTGTTAGAAAAAAATAAAAAGATTGCACTGATTTTATCAGTTAAGGTCATAATTTGAACTTTAACTGTTATATAATTGAAAATCGAAAATTATTTTCAAGATCGATCTGTTAATCTTTTTTTAGGCTTATTGATTTCGTTCACTTATTTAAACGCTTAAAAAAGAACGGCCAATATGTCAAATTATGATTTGAAATTTACGCCGGTGTTATATATTACTGTATTGGGTTTAGAAATTATCGCTAATTCAGGCTTTCAATTTTTAATTTACAAGTGTAAGTACGTAGGGCATCATACGATTTTGAGTTCAGATAGGCTAAAATTTAAAATCAAACAAAAATTTGTCAGTCAGATACTTGTGATTAAGTCGGACATCGAACAATCGATACTAATATGTATGTACGTACATATATATATAGTATTGATTAATCTGCGATTGTTTGATGTCCGACTTAATCACAAGTATTTGACTGTCAAATTTTTGATTGTGCCAAACACTAATCAAGTTACAGGAATCATAAATCAGCACGATACTTGTAGAATTAAATACTTGAGCATCTTTATATTTTTCATAATCTTAGCATTTATAAAATACCCCAAAATTTGAAAAGCCGACAGTAAGTCAATTTGACTTCATACTTTATCACCAAATCCAAATATTCGTTCACTAACTTTTTATTTATCAAGTATTATTTATTTTTTACAATGGCAAGTAAAATTTAAATAGCCGGAGATTACCAGATTAATATGATCAGTTTTAAAATAGGGTATTTTATACACATGCTGTACTTACGGTTCTGATCATCGTGATAAAACCATCAAAATATTGAGACTAAGCCTAAAATAAAAAAGACATAACGATAAGACATGCAACTTATATATTCAATAAATATGTTCGTACGTATGTTTATTGTCGGGAAATTTCGGATGATAGATAGAGATGCTGGTGAAATTAATTTCACCAATTTCACCAATAGTGGTGAAATTATTTCACTACTCTAATTTTATTTTACCGGCATCTTTAGTCACGAACATAAATACGAGTAAGGATGTCGGAAATTTCAAAGTAGTGGATAGTTAATGAACATGAAACACAAGCAAGGATGTCGAGAGTAGATAGCAAGGATGACGGGATTTATAAATTTTAGATAGGTTGATATGATAGCGTTAGGTGGCATTAGGATGTCCAGAATTATGCGATGCTATGCGCATAATTGACCATTTTTTTGCATAGCATATGCATTAAGCATCCAAGTCATGTGGCTCAAAAATG
>CAJVPY010000790.1:0-23230 GCA_910591965.1 Dentiscutata erythropus
AGCTAACTTTTAAATATACCAAACTAAAATATAAATACTTATTTATATATTATATAAATTTAATTTAAAGTTAATAACAAAAATTTTTCAAAATTTAAATTTAATGACTGTACTAAATTCAGTATTTTGTACTAAATTTAGTACAGCAAATGGATAGCCATTAATGAAAACATTATCTATCAGGTTTATAAAGGCTTTCTTGAATATTATACGTAGCTTGAATAGAGGATTGAATTATGGCTTCATTATACTGTATATAATTTGATTATTAGTATTAAAATTATCTATATTTTCAATTGTTTGCATTACATTTTCTTCAAATTGTTCTTCCCAAATATTGTTATTATTTTCCATATCATTAAATTAAACATTCAATATAGAATTTTCAAGACTTACTTTATTAGAATAGCTGTATTAGTTTGAATAGTTTGATAAAGCCTATTTTCTTTATTTTGAACAATATGATGTGAATTGTTTCTTGTGCAATATGCTACCAAATATATTTTATTTTTGTTGCACGATCATTTGTAAGTTTATTACATTGTGATGAATGAATATGAGAACCCATTATTGTTGCAGAACCAGATATAGGCTTATCAGGATTATAAAATATACATTCGACTTTAAGCCTTTTATTAGTTTTAAACGAATGAAAGCTTGCCAAAAGGGCCTAACAGATGGCCAGTAGAACCAGCTGGAAGTTCACGAAGCAAATGTCGAATTTGCAAATTTGGTAAAGGCCAACTTTATATTGTACTGATACGTAAATATGTTATTAATGTTCAAACGATTGATCATTTTATTTAACTAATATAAACAATTCTGTATATACTTATTTTATAGTTTATTTGTATATAATTGATATAAGTTATAGTTATTTGTAATCGATAACTCTTAATGATAAATTACTTAATATATAATATGTAATAATTTATAAAATATGTAAGGGTCAAATTTTTATTACATTGCCCATCCCTAGTATCAGTAAGTGAATTCGTGATCTCTTTCGGTGTATGTGACACTAGGGTGTTCAATAAACTAATTAATTAAAACATAGTTAGGTAGGGTGGGTCATTAAGTTCGGATTTTTTAAAGGGTTATTTCACGTATAAATTATATATGAATTTGTACTAATTTAGATACATTTTTCTACACAACTAACAGACAAAATGTACCATATTTTTTTTTAAACTGTAGCTCTAGACTAACTCTACACTGTAATAGAACCGGTTTTTTAATAACCTATGTTAATTATTAATAAAAATTAATCAAAAAACCGGTTCTATTACAGTGTAGAGCTAGTCAAGAACTACATTTAAAAAAAAAACATATACAATTTTGTTTGTTGGTTGTGTAGAAAATGTACCTAAATTAGTACAAATTCATATGTGAAATAACCCTTTAAAAATCTATATGACCCTAACTAAGTTTTGATCAATTAGTTTATTGAATACCCTAATGTGACACTCTATCACAGCGTGGCATATAAAACATGTCACTTGTGACAAATAGAGGGTTCACCCACCCATATTAAGAGGATTCGAAAAAATAGAGAACACAAATGTTAGCGATCCGATCCGTCTAGAAAACTCACTTGGTATAAATATAGTGATCTAAACCATCCAAAAATCCAAATTAAAGGATGAAAATAGGCCACATGGATCAGGACAAGTTTTGCACTCACCAAATGGCAAAATAAAACTAATAAAACTTTTCGAGTTTACCTTTATTTTTTTTTTTTACGTATCTAATTCGAAGTCAACTCTTTCACACATAACCAGAAGCATTATTCTATTCGTCGTTCTTGAATTGCTATGTTTCTACTAACGCCAATGTTTTTATTTTACTATTACTGTTTACTGTTACATGGTTACTAAAAATATCTGGTTGGTTAGTTGAAAAAGCAGCACGATAAGGTTTACAAAGCATGTGATTAAAGAAGGTTGTAACACTGATTGACTTGACATAATAATAAGCAAGATCTTCAACGGTCTAGGTTGTGACAAAAAAACATCGGAAATTTATTGGACGCATGGAACAAACATAATAGAAAACTCCAATCTTTCATTATACGTACAAATATGTAGCTTTGTATTACTTAACATGTAACGCAAATGGGCAGATTTAGAGTCAACTTTTTTTTTTTGAATGGCCATAATAATATTATCTCGACATGTACTCTTCTAGAGTAGTGAATAGACAGTTAATTTTAGGCTCATAAAAGGAATTTTAACAATGGCTAAAATGTACAAAGATGAACCACTGATATACTGTATGCACTCACGTACGTACTGTACGTACTGTACGTACGTTTATGATAAAATTGCTGCGTTAATTGGAACATGGTAGTACATATAAACCAAAAAATATTAAGGCGTACAAATCAGTTTTATACTTAATTACGTACTACACGACTGTATATATGTTTCGGAGAATCTTACCGAAGAAATTACTGTATAAATAGGGTTAAAATCATATATACAGATCATTTTCTTTTACTATATATTGTTAATTTTGTTGTCAAATTGATCTTGTGATTTGATAGTTCAACTGTATTTAAAAATAACGTATAATCATTTCAATTATTAAAAAAATGGAGAATGAAAACTCATCAGATGTTATCGAATCAATCAATGATGGTGACAAAAATATTGTAAATGAAATGGATTTTGAATCTAGTCATTCCATGATAGATAATTCAACTAGTAGCGCATCTTTATTATTTACTCATGGTAGCATCGATTTTAATAATCGTGATCAAGGGATAGCCGCGAATCTTGATTACATGATGAATCAGTCATACCAACAATCATATCATCAATCAACTGAATCTTCAAGTTCATCATTTCAATCTAGTACAACGAAACCTGGACTTTTAAGTCGAGTTGGAGCTTATGTATCAACTGCACTTCGTGGAACGGAAGAAACTCTATCATCTGAAATAATTAACGTTGTATTTCACGTGTATCTACCTCCTGATATTGAAAATCATTTCGAAAGTGCCATCCCATGCGTTATAGGAAATATTGACGAACTAGGAAAATGGGAATTTCCTATTGTAAAGCTTAAACAACGTTCTAATAAGCATACACATGGAAATTACTGTACATATTGGGTCTCGGAACCGGTTACGATTCCGGTTTCGTATTTTCAAACTGGTGATGAAGTAAGATATCTTTATGCTATCTATATTCCTAAGAGACAGGAGAAGAAGAAAAATAAAGACAGAGATGATAAGATGAATTTGGATGATTCAGGTGAACTTAGTGGAGATATGTATCGTGAATCCATTGGAGGGAATCATCGTATTTTGAGAAATCAACTTAGTGAACAAAATCAATTTGATATTGTGAATCAAATAAAAATTGCGGGTAGTGAACATTGGACTAGAGTTGTTCATGATTTCGAATTTTTGAACTTTATCTGGCAATCACTTACACCTACTAATACTAGAAACAAACTATTTGAATACCTTACCATCTTGGAACAATTTCAGGAATATACGGCGAGTACAGCAAACCAACAATTCATTGTGGATTGTTTGCAATCTACTAAAGATAAAGAAAAAAGAGTATTTTTATGTATTCTTGTAGGCTACTATATTTATTTACGTCAAACAAATTTTATAAGTGATGTCAATTTACATTCTAACTTTCCTTCGTCGGAATTACTTGATTGTCTTGATAAATTTCTACCCGAAAATTGGCTGCAAGATACACCTGAATTTATTATGATTGCTTTTCATGCATTGATTCGTAATAATATGAATCAAAACTCTATTCAATGGCTAAAGCGAATGTTTGCACTTGCGCCTCTTGTGGATCCAGAATATAATTTTATTAATGCTATTATGGAAAGAAAAAAAATAAGTTTACAAGAATTGTTTGAGTATTTTCCTAAATATGTTATCCCATATGCTAATAAGATTGAAGATCCACAAGTATATGCAAAAGTTGGTGCGGTAAGTTTTATCATTTACATGTAATTTATATATATATATTGGGTTTTATGTACGTATCTGACTTGTCTTTATATCTTTACAATTTGATAATTTGTTAACATAGTGGTTGATTCGGTTATGTAAAGATATGGATCAATTGTTTAAAGTGTGGGAAGAAGTAATCGATCATACGAAAGAAAGAGACCGATTACTTAAAAAACCGTTTCTTGCTCACGTTCAATATTTAATTTCGGATTTTACAAACGCAAAATCTTTAAAAAAACATTTTGATAGGATTCCTGATCATTTTAGGGAAAAAGTTGATGTGGCATTTCGTGATAAATCTTTTAAATTAATAAGCTCTCCAACTCACCCTTGGAGTAAACGTGACGCCGAGGAAATGCTTGTAATTCTAAAATATCCTGAATTTAATTGGGATAAATCTGAATTACTTGGAGTACTTCATGAAATTTCTCAATCAAATCAGTGGAACATATTGACCATGTTTTTAGATTTGCTAAGTTATTGGTTTCGATTCGAACCACAAGAAATGTCATCGGAAAAGATTCCTGTGATTTGTGGCCAATGGTATCAGCATATATTGGATCATACTAATGAAAATAAAGATAAATATGTCTATACCGTATTTTCTTATTTATCTAAAATATATCCAAAGATTGAAGGACATTTGAACATTTTGTTCGTATTGGTAGGTATAGCTATCGATAGAGTTAAGCAATGTCCAGAAGATAGAATTCTTAATGCGATTCGTCAAATTGACTTTCAACAAGATATCATTCAATCATTTTTACGAATGGTTAAAGATATTTTAAGATTCAGTGTCAAAAATACAGATGACACTTTAATCAAGAAAATTAGGCTGATTTGTGATTGCAATTCGGATGTTTTAAATATTCCTAATTCGTAAGCATTAACATTTTATTAATATATTGTAATGATCTTGTTTGTTATCATAATTATTAACTATTTATTTTATCGCTTATTTTATAGTTCATGCGAGGCTATTTTACGTTTTATAATGGATAGGCTGAAAATTTTACATCCATTAGCGGACATTTCTGATTCAAACATAACTTCCACTACTTTAACTCTCCTTCGTTCTTCCAAGTTCTGGAATTTTATATTACAAGCAACTGGAAAGGTCTCTGATTTGAATGCGCACCCATACATTCGACAAATTAAAAATATAATAAATGAATTTATTAAAATTGTAAAAAGAAATTCTATTACGATCCGATCTTTACAACAGCTTCTCAAATATGAGGATGAAACGTTAATTCGATTTTTTAATTCAAATAATGTCAATCAGGGAGATATTAATAAACTTCGTACTCAATGTGGAAATTATGAAGAAAAATTAGCTCAATTTCATCATTTTTATACTCAATTTTGTCCGGTTGAAAAAATTAAAGGTGTTGATATTTATCTTAATGATATGGAACAAAGATCAAAATGTGACACTTTAACTCTTCAAGAAACTTTAGCAGATAATCATTGGGAATTTCATAAACTTACTGAAAATGCTGCAAGATCAACTTATAAATTAGCGAATCTTCAAACATTCAGAAATATATTTAACCAAAAGATTAATGGTGATGAAGAAATTAAGATTGAAGACTTGGCACAAAATATTATACCATCACTTGTCAAAATATATGAAGAAAAAACTATAAAATACAAAACTAATGATTGGGAAACCCTTCATTGCGCAGAAGAAAATACTTTTTGGAATAATGTTAAAGATGTTAAAGCAGAACTTGATTTAATGAATTTGAAAGCGAATGAAAGGTTGATAAAAACTTTAACTTATGTATCAAGATATCCTATTTATGTTGAAAGACTTCAACAATTGAGTGAGGTGGTAGCAATGTTTAAGGTAGCTCATACGAAAGAAGATTGGATTGAAACGCAACTTAAACTCCTAAGTGAGAACTATTTATGGCTTGGAAAACTTAATGACTTTTTTGAATATCATGATCGGTCCTTAGCGTCAGTTAATGAAAATTGTTGGGAATTAATTAAATCATTATCACTTGCTGATGAATTTATTCGATTTCTTCAGTCTGTGGCTGAACATGATATAACTAATATAATTAATGGTGTGGATAATCAATCAGATGAACGTCTTATTCAAGAAGATACAGTTTCTTCATTAATTCAAGTTAAAAAATTTTTATTACCACTTTTAAAGAACGTAGAAATTTTGAAACCTAAGACATTCTTGAAAAAACTTTGTGAGATCACTGACAAAAATCCAGTGTTGGGACAAAAAATTACTTTATGTAATAGTAATAGAAAAGCTCTAGAGAATATGTATAAAAATATTAATAATAGAACTGAGGTTACTCAAGAAAGAATTATTAATGCTGTAAAGATTGGAACTTATACATTTAAACGAATCAGTAACGATGATAAATGTACTGCTACCTTGTCTTATCCTATCAATTCTTTATCAATTAATTCTGATTCTACGGATGATAGAGATGAACCTAATGAAAAACCTTACACTTTAAATGATTTGCAAGACTTAAGAGGACGCGCTCTGTTAATAGCTAAGCCTGGTGTAATTATAGATATGGGAGTTTCTGAAAAAGAGCATGAGCAACAAGAAAGAGCTAAAAAAATAATGAATGAATTTGTAATCCAAGTAGATTTTGCACAGGAGATCATAAATGTTGCCTCAAAATTGATTCAAATAGGTCACTTTAATTATAGAGATTTTAACAAAAGTGTTAAAGGAACTGAAAATATGCAGAAATTGTTAAATGAGCTAAATAAACATCTGATTGAATGGTAGGGTACCTTAAAATTATTTATATTCTTTTAATATTCATAAGATTTTTTTTTATAATTTATAAATTTTATAAATTCTATTCTAGGGAGGATATTGTTGATAGAGCACAAAAAGAGCATTATTATTTGACTTTTTTCCCTGCACGCCATATCTTGGCATTTCATGATTTTTTTAATGACAATGCCAAAGATAAAGCCACAAACAAAGAAGAATGTCAAATACTTGTAACATTTGTGAACAGTATTGCCCGATTACCACCACCACAACCACAAATACCACAAATACAAATGGATATTAGTGACGATGCTCATGCTAGTATTCATGATTATTATAATGATCTCTGTAGTATAGGATCTAAATTGGCAGATATTTTTGAAAATATTCCCAAGCAGATACGAGAAATTAAAGACACGGGTGAACGTGTGAAATCGGATATTGTTCAACCTGGAAAATTATTTGTGGCGGCATGTAGTAATAAATCTCTTGTACCAAATATTATAATGTCATTGTATGCCAATCATAAAGCTTATCCTCAGCCTTGGCAAATATTAATATGTACTTCTTCAACAACTATGGAAGAACTTTCAATTTTCACTAAACGATGTTTCTTTGCATCTGATAACGGATATGAAGGTCATTTATTCTGCATCGCTAATTTAGAATTAATAGATTTTGAATTACAGTATAATCTTGTAAACAACATTAGATCAATGAGTCGAATGACAAATATTAAAGATAAATATCTATTGGCTCTTATATGTTGCAGAGAATCCGAAGTTCAACATCATATATTGGATCAATTTTCTCAAGATATTCATGCAACTAATGGACTTGATGTAGATGCTATGAAAGGGATATATCAAGAGCTGTGTCCAGATGTTATGCGTATATCATCAGAATTATCAGGCCAGGGTAAAACGGAGTGGATTAAAAGTACTAGCTTTGAGAAAATGAAACTTCCTCGTAGTTTTCTAATCAGTGATGGAGTTGACTTTGGAACACTTGTTAGGCGTTTAAAAGAGCACAAGATTAGACCAATTGAAAGTTTGCATTTAAATATAGTTTCTACAGATAATCCTGGTGACGTTAACCTATTCCTATTTGAATTGTTAACTTTAGGAATGGTTTCTAATTATACAGATATAGTCTGTCTTCCTAATACTCCTATCTTCATTGAAGTTGCAACAACTGTTGGACAATATTTACTTAAATCTTTGCCATTTGTTGAATGTCTTTCCAGCGAACATATAACTTGGGATATTTCTAATCTTATTGTATCTCAAGAAATTGATAATCCAATTCAAATCGTTTGTCATTATTTAGAAGCGGATGAAAAGACAACTATTGAAGAAAAAGATCTCTTGTTCAATACCAGTGGCACTGATGCCATGCTGCCACTATCTGAAAGTCGTTGTAGAGAACTTATCAAAAAATATTTATTTGATGATAAAGATGAGTCTGATATTTCATCATATAGATTTGTAGAAATTTTTGTTAATGTTTTGGCAAATCAATTAATTGGATTATCTTTAAGTTCCTACTTTCGAGTTGATAATTTAAAATTGATGACTAAAGAAAAAGACATTAGAAAAACTTTAGTCAATGCATTACTTACTGCCTCCAAAGACTTTGCCACACGTTCAGTGAAGACAAAAGCGGCTCAATTAGAAGCAGTAACACCTTCAAATGATGATAGATTGGGTACTATCGTTCAATGGAAAGATTCAAATCATTTATTAGTGTTTTTCTTATCTCAAGCACCAGATTCTATTTGCTCTTTATATCGTGATGTCAAACAAGTTCCAGATAATGTAAAAAAATTATTACAGAGTCAATGTATTAGTGGTGATCCTAAAAACTTTAAATTGGAAGATTATAATACAATGGACATGAGTCTTTTGTTGGATAAAGTGGAAAGTTTGGCAAGAAAGACTACATATGAAATTAAATATCCTCGATATGCTTTGTCTGCGGATAATTTAATTAAGATGGCATTAATTTTATTAAGAGCTCGTGCCAGTATTCCGGTAAACTATTATTCAAATCATTGAAATTGTCATATTTGTCGAATTTTATCCTAATCCCGATTTTGTATTTAGGTTGTCGTTTGTGGTGAAGCAGGATGTGGAAAGGTAATTTAATTATATTCAATAAATAAAGGGAATGCTATTTATTCATGCCACCTCTAAGTGATTAAGATAAAACAACTTTGTGACTTAAACTACAGTAGTCATGAATCTTTGGTTGCATAGCTTCATAAAGTTCAAAATAAATTTTAACTTGATAGTTTGTTTTATTCATTTACTAAAAAAAGTTTTTCTTTACATAAAATTTATTTGATTTTAGACAAGTTTAATCGGATTTTTAGCCAGGGTAGTCGAAGTCGAATTTCATGTGTTGAACCTGCACGCAGGTATTTCCGAAGAAATAATAAAATCTTTCATGACAGCGGTTCAGTGTGAAGCTGAAATTAAAGAAACTTGGATATTTTTTGATGAAATTAACACTTGTAATCACATGGGTCTTCTTTCTGAGCTCGTGGCTCATAGAAGATGGTTAGGCAAAGAAGTCCACTATAATATTCGCATTTTTGCTGCTTGTAATCCTTATCGTAAACGTACTAAAAGCCAGAGTAATGTGGGATTGAAGGTGCAACAAAAGATAAAATATGAGGAAAGAAATGAATTAGTTTATCAAGTCAAGCCATTGCCTGATCAAATTCTTGATTATGTTTGGGATTATGGAATTCTTCAAGCTCTCGAGGAAGAAAAGTATATTCAAATAATGGTTTCTGAATCATTAGAGGAATATGAAGATAATAAAATATTTGCAAAATTATTGGCTGAATCTCAACGATATATTAGAAACATCGAAGAGCCTTATAGCGTTAGTCTAAGAGACGTAAAACGTGCAATAACTCTAGTAAAATTCTTTGCAGAAAATCTTACAAATCGCCCTCCAATTCGAAGGAAAAATTCACCTCCGTATCCTAATCCAGCAGATGGAATTAAGCTTTCGATTAGATGTTATGTTTTGTCACTAGGTCTCTGTTATCAGTGTAGAATGTATGAACAGTCCATTAGACAAACGTATAGAGAAAACATGGCTAGATTATTACTTACTAATGGAGTTCAATTTGATGAGGCTAAGTTTAGCACTATAATTAGACAAGAACAAGAGGATTATATTAATAGAATGATTTGTCCTCCGAATACTGCACATAATGAAGCGCTTTTAGAAAATGTTTTGGTGATGATAGTTTGTATTTTAACAAAGATTCCTGTATTTATTATTGGTGCTCCTGGGTAAGTTATCCTACATATGTATTTCGTATTATTAAGAACGACTAAACATATTCTAATTGTATTGCCATTCAGGTCTTCGAAATCGTTAGCAATAAGACTTGTGAGTCAGAATCTAAAAGGTTCAGATTCAAACGACAAATACTTTCAGAAATTACCGCAGGTATTTACGTTTACAATTAATTTATTAACTGTATAAAATAATTTATAACAATTAATAATTTATATAGGTTTATCTAATTCCTTATCAAGGCTCAACATCTTCAACATCTGATGGTATCATCAAAGTATTTGAGAAAGCTGTTAATTATCAAAACACAAGTTCAAAAGAATTTAAAATCATTAGTGTGGTGTTACTGGATGAAGGTAATGAATGTCCTTTTCTTAAATAGGGGGGTAGAGATCTTCACTTAATATATAGCATTTAGATAAAGTAAAATATGAACTTGAACCAAAAATTAATTTCGATTTAGAAAGATTTAACAGCCTACACTTGATGAGAGCAATTATGTTTATTATTATGTCAAAACTTTCCTATTTACTTTACATATTTTTATCATGTGCGATTATGATTAAATCAAATTCTTTTAAACAGTTGGATTGGCCGAAACAAGTCCATTTAATCCGTTGAAAGTTCTTCATTCATTACTTGAACCAAGCTATCCTTCAGATGGTCCTACCGTAGCTTTTATTGGTATATCTAACTGGAGACTAGATAATAGTAAGAGCAGTAGAGCGCTATTGGTTCAAAGGTTTGCATGTCTTTTTTCTGTTTTAAATATTAGCGATAATTTATTAATGATATTAAATAAATATATCTGTTAGACCGAAATTCGACTTGGATGATCTTATAGATACAGCAGTTAATCTACTGGGTTCAAAGACCAATCCTGGCGGCTCTAAAATAACAAGCTCCTCTCTTAAACCACTTGCAGATGCTTATTCATCATACGAACAAACTGGGCAGCAACTCCCTAATTTCCATGGTCTTCGTGACTACTATGCATTAGTAAAATCATTATCCTTGGCAGAATTAACGCCTCAAAATATTCAAAAATCCTTAGTTCGAAATTTTGGTGGTACAGATCCAGAACAAACACAAAAATTATGTGAACATTATTTTGGAGAGGTATTTAGACTATCTAATGATGCTAAGAATTGGGAATATACTCCTATTCCAGTCGAAGAGTTAATTAATGCTAATTTGGATGATGAAGGAGCAAGGCATCTTATGGTTATTGGAAAAAGTGATTCAATTGTTAGCTTGTTGACTTACCAGTTGCGAAGTATAAATTTGGATCCCGTTATTATTTTGGGATCTCAATTCCCCGATGATCGAGATGACTATTCTTATAGTGTGTTAAGCAGAATTATGGTAAGCCTTAACTCTAATGCAATTATAGATGTTTGCATTTGTTGATACATATATTCTTTTGTAGATGTGTGTTGAAGCTGGAAGACCATTAATTCTGACAGATCTGGAAATTATTTATGGAAGTCTTTATGATCTGTGGAATCAAAACTATATTGTTGTGGGTAGTGCAGACGATCCAAAATATTATACTAGAGTGGCACTTGGTGCATACGCAAATCCTATGCTGTAAATAATATATTAAAATATAATTTATTTTATCATTTTCTACAATCTACTGAATGATACTAATATTAACCAATACATAATATTCACGCATTTCTTAGTTTTGTCAATAAAACATTTCGGTGTATTCTAGTACTTGATGAAAAGAAACTCGAGACAGCTGACCCACCACTTCTAAATCGGTTCGAAAAACAAAAAATGACAATCAACAATATCCTAACACCTCAAAATATTCAGATAGTTGAACAATTATCTACTTGGGTAACTCAAATGTCAAAAGTATTCGGTGGTTCTAATGCATCCATGCCAATAATGGAATTTAAACAGAAGGATTTATTTATCGGATTTGACCCTGATGAGACATTACAAAGTTTAGTGATTGACATTACTAAGAGATATCCAGACAGTGATGATGCAGATATTCTTCAAAAATGTAAAGAAAAATTGATTGCAATTGCTTCGAGTGACGGAATTATAAGAGCAGAAAAATCTGGATTGGATGCCGATGAAATGAAGTTTTGGAAAAACACTTACTATAATGACCAATGTCATGATGATCTTGCCACATATATTCAATCTTCTCTAGAAAGATTAAATATCGAGAGTGATTTAGATGGGCTTCAGGTCATCATTAATACATTCTCTAACATTAATACAGATGTAGAGGCTTGTCTGAAAGATATAATTAGTTGTCAAGTAGATAAACTATCGACATTCAAAACGGAAGCACAACTTCAAAACAGAGTTAAACATTTCTGGTTAAATTCTGCAGCTGAAATGTTGATTATCCAATGTGATGTTACAACGATAAGTGCCGGATGTATTAAATTAGCTAAATTTATAATTGAACAATTTAGAAACGATTATGTTATTAAAAAGAATACAAGGCCCGAATTAAATATGAAAACGAAACATTCATGTATTATACTGCATATTCATAGAGAGCAAGAAAATTCATTGGCAACATTTAATTTCATGTGTGGATGGGATCAAATAACTATTGAAACTTTATCTCAGCAAGAAATATCTTTATCAGAACTTTTGGATAGAAGTTTGAATGATGTTATTAACACTACATATAAATTTGAGGATATTTTGAAACAAGAATTATTATGGTGTTTGTTGTGCATGAAATATCCTTCGAATATAAAGTCCATTGAACATATCAAGTAAATATTTCTTTTTTAAAATTAATTATTTGATACCGTTTTATTTGTACTTATATTTCTGGTATAAATTATGTTTTTACTATCAATCTATTAGGGTTCTGAGCTCGGAAATTTGCAAATATCCAATTTTGTTGGGGTGTATAAAGGCATGTACCCAACAATGGCTTCAAGAAAAAGCTTCTAAAAACTGGCAATATGATGTAGCATCCAATAAGAAATTATTATACAGATATCCATCATTTTTGACAGCATTACAAGCTTATATCAAAGGATTTGTTAGAAGACCAATTGCCAGGGCTTTTTGTGCACTTGAAAGATTAGCAGCCACCAAAACTTTCTTCTCAATAGATAAGCCAAGTACTTCAGATGAAGATAATTACTTACTCAGTTTTTGGTTAGAAATGTTTAATGACAAAAAAATAATCAATATCGAAGAAATTTCAGAGCCTTCACCGGATTTATATACTATGCCTCCAGGAGTATATGACCTACAATTTCCGTTTTCTTATTACTTTATGGAGCAAATTGATAATTTCAGACCAATTTATCAGGAAGAAATTAACATGCTGTTTCAAAACCCCAATAACGTTAACAATCTATCAGGTGAACTCAAAGATTCTGTAATTAATGAATATCTCAAAAATTTCACAGATAAAATTAGAACAGAAATTCCTTTATTAAAGACATCACCATTGGATCGAGCACCAGATTTATATTTCAAAGATTTTGTTTCAGTTATAGCATGTAATGAACCTGGTAACAAAAATCCTAGATTATTGATATCAATTTTTGAAAGAAGACTTGGAAAAGAAAAGGTTTTGAATCCAATAATTTTACATACTTATTGGTGGATTCACGGAAATTCCATAATGGCGGAATTACAGCTGGCTCAAATATGTCCAACAATAGCTCCAGAATTACAAAACAAATCCGGTGATGTAATAACTCTGGTTAAAGAAGTTATAGGAATATTATTAGCTAAAATTAGTAAAGACAAAGACATGAATGAAGCCTTTGAACAAAAAGAAATTGATCAATGGAAATATGAAGCTACTAAAATCCTTTCATTCAGTAAAGAAATTCCGAAAACTTCAACATTGGAATCCCTTCAATTATTACAATTTTGTAACGATTTACTTTCCATCAGCTCAATCAGACCACATAGCATTTCAAGGTTCATTTCTCTTGCACAAAATTCAGCATCTGTATTGACAATAGAGATCTTGAACGCATTATTCGATATTTTAGATGAAATTGAACCAACTGAAAGAAATCTAATGTCTAAACGATTGATCATTCAAAGATGCCTCGATATAATTCCTCTCGAATCAGACACACGGATTTGGCTTTATCGAAGGTTGTTTACAAATCAACCATTCCCACTTATGGGTGTAATTATTCAAAAAATCTTCGAAACAGAAAGAATAGTACACGAAGGTATATTCTTTCAACTTCTTAAAGGTCAACCAGGGATTCTTACCTTTTATCCTAGGCTTCAAGAAATCGATAAATGTATTTCAGAACTTGACTTAAAAATGGCCACATTATGTTGTGATATAATTCAACATTGTTTCTTTGCAAAATTAACTATAGAAAAATTAGTACCTTATTTTCTTTGCGCTTTAAGAACATTATGTGAAAGAGAAATACATCCGTTACAGCGAATCTCAGCGGTTGCATTTTTAAAAGAATTTGTCAGAATGTTTTTTGATGTAGTCATCAATGATGGAAATAACTCGGTCGCATATCAGCTTGATAGTATCCAAGGAATTAATGGTAACGACTTTTTACATCAATTAATTGAGGCGTTGAAAGTAGAACATTCATTAATATATTCGTTAAGAATATATTTTCTTCGAGATTTAAGAAGACGTGGATATTCATTCGATGAAGTTAAAAGATTTTGTAAAAAAAGGCCTGATGAACTGCCCTGGCTAATTAATTTCCATTGGGAATCTAGTAATTCATCAAGATTTCCGATTAATCCTTATTGGCGTCTTTCTGAATATTCAGAAACCGAAATTGCATATGCTCATCTACGTCAAATTGGAAATCAAGTACAAATCGATGATTTCCTTGAAAAGGTTAAAACAGGATCAGTGAATTCAAGGCTATCTCTGATCGGATTGATTGTTATGAGACTTCATGCTATCAGGGCTTCACGTGAATGGGATGAAGTAGAAAGACAATTATCAATGCATTTAAAATCAAAAATTAATGAAATGGATAATCTCCCAGATACTTATAAACAAATGGTTACCAAACTTTTATTGAATACCCACGATTTATATAAGATTGGAACTGACACTACAAGTAGTGATTTAATCATGAAATCAGTGCTTATCTACATAGTTGGATTACATGCTTCCATGAATTCAGATTTTTCACCTTTGACTGCTTATTTGCAAGAAATACAAAAATGTGGTGCTATGTTTATTTTAACATGCCAATCAGACGAGGAATCTGCTTTATTCAATGCAGTCGCGACAGGAGGTGTATCGAGGTAAGGTTTAACTGATATGTTTCTTATTTAGTAATTAATAATAACAATATCGTTGTTTATGTGATAGATATCAATGTCAATGTGGCTTTAAGTATGTAATAGGCAATTGCGGACAAGCCTATATGACAGCAAAATGCCCCGGATGCGGAAATACGATTGGTAAGTTCAATAATCAAAAGAACTGTTTTTTCGGACACTTTAGGATGCAGAAAGAATTGCCCGAGCATATGGACACATGATAATCATGCGTTCTGGCAATTTCTTCTATTTTATAGTTACTTCCATTTTTATTTTATTTTTATTATTTATTTTAATATTTATCAAAAAATTCCCACTTTGTTAGGTGGAACTAACCATGTTACCGCACCTGGAAACACACGACTTGATACTCATAACTTTACAGCAATGTCATCAAACGATCAAGCCGGATATATTCCAGAAAAATCCGAACCTTCACCAAGTTATTCTATACGAGCAATGAGTCCATCTTCATATCGGATTTTACATTTGATTGTTCATACTCTTATCTTAGCTTCAACACCATCAGAGTCCACAAATAACTTCTTTAAACAAAATGGCAATACTTATGGGGATATTACCAACTATTGTATGGAGCATATTAAAAATGATTGGGACACTCTAAAAAAAATTCTTAATATTTCTGATGAGAATTTGGCACTATTGTTCCATTCTATAGCAGTTGAGATGATCGATAAACCAGATTACTCTAAACCAAGCAATTTAACTAAATCGGCTGACAGACAAAATTGGGAGACAAACTTTGCTCGAAATTATGTCACACCACTAATAAATAATGTCACCGAAACCACTAGAAAATTTAGTACTTTGTTAAGTAATGCAATGAAGGTGGCAGAGGTATCTAGTAACATTCTTGAGACCGAAGTTAATCAAACACTAGACATGTCTTCACAACATTGTAAAGAATATCTTCCTGGATTGTGGAGAACTCTCGGAACAGTTTGCTTTGAAAGTCTTGCTGCTTATTATTCTAGAGATATGCATAACGTTCAAGCATTTCCATTCTTGGCAGTTTACTTTAAACATGAAAAGAATTTGTCACAAATTAAGCATCTTTATCCTATTGTCAATTTTGTTAAATTATTGCATTCAAAACTTGCCTATAGATTGCAAAGAGACAAAGCTGTTTCTTTTACATTCAAAGACTTTATTAATGAATCTAAGAATGAAACAATGTTTGATACTTGCATGACTCTAAATACTGCTTTCGAAGAGTTTGCTAACGCTTGGAATGCGGTTATTGGCAACGTTACTCGATATCAATGTCATGACCTACCCAGACAACCACGGATTACAATTAATGATTCAGTGACGTTCGGTTTAATGGAGGCTAGGGATTCTGGAGTTTTCTTGTGCGCAATTATTGATTATTTGGTCAATATACATAATAATTTCTTGGAGGACGTTATAACAATTCCCGAAAGATCTTGTCTCTCTCTAAAATTCTTAGAAGAAGCTACTCCTTGGGTATGTGAAGAAATTGTTACTTCAACCCAAGTTAGAGTCACAAAACTCACAAATCCTTACCATATACCGACAAAACGTTTGGACTCAATTAAGCGATCAAGCATTATTGACTATGAATGGGATAATAAGGTCCTTCGGTACAGTCAACATAACCTTGAAATTGGGCACGGTGAAGACATAATTTTCGATCTTCAAGTTATAGAAATGGAACTTGCTCAAAATTTAGTCTCAGGAAAAGTATATATTGAAAGAAATGGTGACCAATTATTAATGGATCAGTTCCCGTATCATTTAGAACTATTCCAAAGCTCAATGAGAATTCTAGGTGAAATTAAAGAATTAATTCCTCAGGAACCTATTCCTAGTGACAAGATCTCATTGATCTTTGGATCCTCTTCATCAACATCTTTAGCTACAAATCCATTTAAAAATGCAAATATTTTAGCAAAATATTCTATTGAAAATGCAACAGAATTACTTTCATTCTTAGAAATATTTTTATGTTTCATTAAAAGGATCTCAGCTGATAATGGAGAAACTTACATAAAAGACTTTGTAAATCAATGGTTGAAATTATCAAACTTGATGGATAACATTGGTTTTCAACATATCTTAAACCTTGAGCTCAAACTAAAGCATATAGTCTCCTTATACGAATTAGTTGAAAACCAAGTTGCAAACGAAGATATTAAATACCTTAATGTTAAATATAAGAAATCACTCGATGAAGACATGAAAAATCAAATATTAGAGGCCATTGATCTTGAACCGAATACTGGTGAACAAAACCAAAAAATACCTGCCGAAGCATTTGTTATTGCTCTTAAGAGATATATGCAGAGATTCTTATGCACAGATAATAATATTAAAGCAACTGATCCATTATATATTTATGTTAACGACATGAGTTTAAATTTATGGCTCGACAGTGTAGCTGAAGAGTTATTAGATGATGTTTTCCCAGATTCATTGATGATAGAAAATACATTTGAAGCTTATGAATTTGCTAATAACATAATTAAGGTAATAAATTCATCGTTATGAAAATTCATTTATACTTAATCTTTTAAACTTAATATTTTTTTAAATACTAGGAGTATCAACAATCACTTCATACGGTTAAGCAAATCTCAATTTCAGATCATCCAATGGAATTAGATCATCCGATAGAGGCAGATCATTCAATGGATTTAGATTAAATCTATAAACTTTTATTTTAGATTGTCAATTATTCGTTTTTCTTGTAGTTAACAAAAATAATTAACTTTTGTTTATGTAAAAAATCCTGAAGTAATTATAAAATTAAATATGAGTTAATGAATTCAATTTTAACAATAATAAATTTAGGGACTTGCTATTAAATTTTGATCACGTGATTTGCGTAACCTAACTACCCAATCAAAATTAAAATATATGAAATTATGGTGAAACTAGTTCATCTTAAACCAAATTTTGGTTCAAGTTGGTTTATTTTAATTAAAAGTAATTTAGTTTAACCCAATTCTATCTTTAAGTGGTTTATTTTAAACCAAATTCTGTTTTAAGTGAATTTATAAAGGTTTATCTTAAACAAAATTTTGAAGAGTTTTTTTTGATTTTTTTTTTGTAAAAAAAAGATTTTTTTCTCTGTTTACTTTATTATTAATTGATAATTTGTTACTCAACTAAAGAAATTTCTATATTAGAATGTAATACAAATTATAAGGAAAAAGCTCAAATTACAAACATATAGGCTAATTTATAGAATTGCCAATAACTTTTGATATACTAATTTATTTTGAATAATTTTATTACCAAAATGTTAGTCTCAACAAGATTGTTCTAATAAATTCAAAATCATCAAAATCCAATCACAGAATTCCAAAATAATTAAGATTTTGTATATATATATATTTTTTAAAAAAAATTTGGCAGTCTTGCCTTCACTTTATTAGGCTTTGTAATAATTATCTAAACTATTAAAATTTTCTGGAGAGTTATTCTCCCCAGTACCTAAATTACAAATGAAAACTCACCTGGTTGCTCATTGAGTACCTATATTTGACCTGCTATAGTAAGAATTGCCTCTGTATTACCTTATCTTGCAATTGGCTTCGATAATATGTCAACAGCTAGTTCTTATAAGACTATATATCAGTTTTCCACCAATCTGACCATTGTCCATCTACAATCCACCTCATCACCTCTTTCTTGGTTATTTCTAGAACTGACAACCACTTTTTACTCTCATTTTTATCTTTCTTTCATTTAATAATATGTCCGTCTGGTAGTTCTTTATTCTTCTTTTTCTTCTTTCTTGTTTTTTCATGAAATCTTCTTTTATCTTTTGGTGCAATTCCATTTTCCTTCTCCCATTCCTGTACTAATTTGTATCTTGGAACCCAAATTCTCTTGTATACTTCTTTCATCCAGTTCTTCCAAAGACCTCCTAAAAATCGCTTTGTTTGGTTGTTTGAGTCGAAAAGAGATCTCAATTCTTCGAAGTTTTCTTTTGTAATTAAGCCTCTAATCCATCTTTCTCTTTTGCGCATTTCATCAACTTGGGATTCTTTTCCTAGCATTATTAGAATTTCTTTTTTAATTTCCTCCAAGCTCTCTACATTTTTTAATTCATGCAGGGTTGCTTCTACTACTTGCTCCTTTAACATATGAAGTAGGTTTAAAGATCGCTCACAACTCACCAAGTGTTCTACATTTTCTTTCTTTTTTTTATATATGACACATTTGTCCATCTTGTAAGTTTTGGGTCTTCTTTGATTGAGTTTCTCAAGCACTGGAAGCATATTGTTTATACACTTTATTTCAAAGAGCTGTAGTGTATTTGACTTGAAGGTGTGATTACATTGCTTGGTTTCACTCCTCATTATATTGCGCAAGATAGTTCATGATTGAGTATATTTTCTTTCTTGATGTGTTTCATTTTGCGTATTATATAAGAAAGTCCACTTTGCCTTAATTAATACTCTCCCTATCATTTTGACAAAAGAACAGATTGGCTTTTCAACTAGTTCACCTTCCCACATGTATCTTATCTTGCGATCTTTTGCATATAGTGGTTCTGGAGTTAGGTACTCTGTTAACTTATTTACTTTTAAGTCTGCTAGCTCATTAAAAATATCACCTAAGTGACTCTTGATCTTGATAAAGCATGTATTTAACTTCTTTGTCTTGATTAGCTCTACAATTGTTGTTGACAGACCACTATTCTTAGTCTTTAGCCAAGGTCTTATCTTGTTCATTTTTAGGCCTTTTTCAATTGCTAAGATTGCTGCCATACTATCTGTTCTAATCTCTACACTTCTTCTACAAGTAAAGCGAGAAGAATTGCCACCATCTCTGCTCTTGTAGATGAAAACTATTTCTTCATTACACATGAAATTTGGCGCAATATGTGTCCTGATTTTGTGATTTGGATTGCCCCACAACCCATTACCAATTTTTCTTTATCCTCCGCAGGTCTGAGTGAGCCATCAGTATAAAAAAATAAACTATCTAACCCTCTATTTTGCTCTAAACTCTCTAATATTCTACTTCTAATTACGGCACTTTTAACTATTCTATTGATTAAAACTACTTCCCAACATTCACACTCTATCTCTATATTAACATCCTCTTTTATTTTTTTTTAAATCTTTTGCCTTAACTAAATATTTTTTCTCCTTTTTTCAATTGTCTTTTCTATATATTGTTTTTCAAATATTAACCTTGTACCTTTTTCTGTTCTCTGAACTATGTTTGAAATATCTTCAAGTTTTCTACATTTAACCATGTATGTTTTACTTGTCTTAAAATTCATCTTCCTGACACTCTATTGTTTCTCTATATTTTTCAACTTCTATATATGCGTTTTCTTTTTTCTTTGATTTTCCCTGTATAAATAAGTTCGTTTGTATCCTCTCTCCAACAAACCCATTCTCTTGCTCTTTTGTCATTGCTTACTTCTTTTATCTCAAAGTTAGAAGTATTACCATTGTTTGTTTCACATTTGTATCTGTTTTTGACGTTTCTTGACCTGGGGTCTTCTAAGATCTCTTTCTCTAATTTAGCGAACCAGCCTGGTTTTTTCTCTTTTAAACTCATACCATGTGCTAATCTAAATTGATCTCATGTATGCATTGTTTCACCATCTTTTGCAATAAGTTGTAATACTACTATTAAGCCCAGGCCACTTGCTTTTGTCTTCAAATAAGCCATATTCAAGCATTCGAGGACACTTGCAATCTCTTTATCATTCGCTGTTTGTATGAGATCTAAATTCCAGCTTCTTGTAACCTCATTTTCTTCTATAATGAAGCCCAAAGTATGTGCTTGATGCAGAATGTTTAACCCCAGATTATGACTTTTTATTTCTCTCTTTTTTAGTATAGTTTGATTTGTTAAGATATACTTCATTGAACCTGCTCTTAGCTGATCTTGCTTGAGCCTTCTTGTTATCAATTCTTCTAAAAGACCTGGTGTGTTTAGTCTAACTAGCAACTCTGATATATAATACTCCATATGTCTATTCTAAAGACTTTTAAGGGCTGTTGTCTCTGGATGTTTTGTTATTATATTGGCTGTTGTGGAAGGCATCGACATTTCCATTTGATTAAATGAATCATTGGCTGATGTATTCTCTTACATTGTGCCTTAGTAAAGCATAAAACTATTAGTCTATACTCCAAGGTGGGTATTAGAATTGCATTATTCACATATATAATCTGACTAAGAGACATTTGTTTGTGTTTTAATAGGTCTGAGATCTTGCCTATTATACTTCTTGCTTTGAAAACGTCTAACCTCTTCTAATTTTTGATTGACATCCAAACCCTTAAAAATTTTGTAGTTTCTTTGAAATCTTTCGCTATAATCTTGGTCCTTGGATTTCCCATCCAGATTGACAGATCTTTTAAATGATTTCTTCTACCTGATTTGAGCACTATGAGTTCAGTTTTGTTGGGATTTATTTCAATGTCAATTAGCTTGTAAAATTCTTGTGCGATATCAATCATACTCTGCATATTTTCTTGACTATCTGTTAACCAAGTTGTGTCATCTGTGTAAGCCAATACACCAACTCTAATGTTATTGTCCCCTGATTTCATAAAGGGTTTATGTTTTGCATTTCATAACTAAGTTTGGCTCTTTGTACTCTATATAACAAAAGATCGTAAAAAATTCTCCAAACCAAAGGGGAAAGTATCTCCCCTTGATCTATACCATTTCCTGCTTTTATGAAATTCATATTTCCAAACTTTGTCATAATGCTAAGCTGTCTGTTCTTATATAACTCTAATATTATCTCAATTATTTTTGCTGGCATTTTAATTCTTTCTAAAGCTTTATTTAATAAAACCATACTAACTGAATCAAAGGCTTTTTTCATATCTTGAAACATAACCCATAGCTCCTTTTTCTTTTCTATAGCTTCTTCTATTATATTATTCATTATATATATAGAGGTTGATGTACTTTCTCCAGACAGGTTTGCGAAGTTTGCTCCCTTCAATATACTATTTTTGCTTAGAACTTTATCCAACCTTAACTGAAGCATTTGTGTTAGAATTTTTTTACATGTTTCTAGTAATACTATAGGTCTTGTGTTGCTCAGATTGTATTCCCAGGAGCTATTTTTTGGGATTAGATATATTTGCCTGAGTTTCCACTTGTCTGTGATCTTGCTTTGTTCAAGAATCAACCTTAATATTCTCTCAATCACTTTGGTTGATAATTTCTTAAAAAAAATATACCCAATATTTGAGATTCCAGGTGCTGTATCATTTCTAGTTTTACTCAAGGCTAGTATCTATTCTTCTAATGTGAAGGGAGCTGTAATCCCTATATATAATCCAGGGTTAATTTCTTTTTTTGGCTTATATTCTTCCTTCCACTCTGCTTTTATTTCCTTAAATTTTTAGTTTCCTCTTTTAAATTGTTTTTCAAAATGAAAAGTTACTTGTCATTTTACACCTTCTTTATCATTAATTAATTCTAGATTATAGACTCTAGAATTTTCTCCTACCAGTATTCTATCAATTGTAACCTTATTATACAGTCTATTTAGAAGGCTTTGGAGCATTCTCTTTTGTTTTTTTCATCATACTGAATCTCAGTTCTATTTTTTCCCGAATTTCCCTCTCCTTCTTTTTACTTTCTTTCTCAGAATTTTGCCCCAGTTTTTTAATTTTACTAGTTGAATTTGATTCTACCACTCTGGCAAATATGCAACCTGTATCTGATATAGTTGGTTTATTTCATTAATTCTCATGTTTAGACTTTTTCTCTCATCAAGATTAATTTTTTTCCCTGGGCTTTTCTTGCTTCTTTTTTTTTTTTTTTTTAAACTTTGGCATATCTTGCCAGGTATTTATTTTAGTAATTAATTCATGTGTACAAATGATACTAGCTAACTAATATAA
>CAJVPY010000791.1:0-23229 GCA_910591965.1 Dentiscutata erythropus
CATTGAACTTTGAACATGTTCATGAACTTTGAACTGAACCTGAACTGAACATGAACTTGACTTAAAAGTTCAATACTAAACTAAACTGAATATGAACCTAACTTAAAAGTTCAATATTAAACATGATTGAACTGAACCTGAACCTGAACTTGACCAAAGTTCAGTTTCAGTTCAGGTTCATAGGAATACTATTCTTGATATATACTTTCAGAATATATACTTTTTTTCTTTGATGCATTTAGTATCTAGTAGTTTAGCTAGTATATCTCCTCACTTTAGAATCTAGTTATTTAGTTTTCTGATTTTAGTTTTTAGTTCAAATTCAGCCTTCCTGTAGCACTATTAAATATCATTGCTTTATTCTAACTTAGGACTTCCCAAATAGATTTTTGGTTATTCTAATTTTTTAGATTTATTTATACATCAAAGCTTAGTATTACCAAGATTACAAATTTCTAGATTCAATTAATAATCAACTAAATAGCTGCATGACCCATCATGCAAAACCAAAAATGGAAGAACTAAGCAGAAAACAGAATCAATGTATCTGATACTATAAATTTGTGCATAATTATTATGTATTCCAGCGCTAATTGTGCTGGATATTCAATCTTTATTAGAGAGTTATAGCATACATCATACATCGGTAGATTTGATGTATAATTAAAAGAGATATATAGCATACATCAATGCGATTGATGTATAATTGGAATTAGTTGGTGGTTTTCTACTTGCATAAATTCAAGATAGCTGTTAGTCAGAAGTTTTGTAGTCACATGATCTTAGTCGGTGGTTTTCCACCTGTATAACACAGACTGGCTATAAAGAGATGTTTAAACTGCTACAAAACGGCAAGATTCTACTAAGGGTGGGTAGGGCAGGGTGTGAAATTGATTTGCATTTTGAAAGGGCTAATGTCATGCTACTCTGTTGCCTTTCTGTTTTATATCTGTATGTTATTATTACATATTCCCTGCTAAATTTGGATATATTAGTATTCACGTCATAACAATAAGCTCCTAAAGCAATTTCATTAAATTTATACTTATCTTTCCCTTACATATACCAGATTCTCTTGTTAGAGTCAGATCACTCATGTGATCATTGCTTGCTAATGCATCACTGCTTAGTAGTCTTTTCTATCTGTTGACCTACATTAGCTGAAAGAAGACAGCAGTCATATGAGTTTTAGTAATCATTGCTGTAACATGAAAACAATCATTACAGTAAATATAGTAAATAAAATAAAACAATTATCTAATAGCTTTTTATAGTTAGTGTTAGAATGAGAAAGTTTGTATTTTAAAATTATTCTAACAGCTCTTTATGGTTAGTAGAGTTTATAGTTGTTAGATGAAACCTCAAGGTTTTGTGCTAACGAAAGTCAAAACCTAGTTTTGACTTTCATCAATTAAAATCTCAAATGTCGAAATGTCAAAATTGCCGAAAAGTGTCGAAACTGATGAAAGGTGTCGAAACTAACAAAAGGTGATAAAAGGTAAAAAAACTAATGAAACTACAAAGGTGACAAAACTAATAAAAGATGATAGATAATGAAGCAGATAAATGTTATTGAAAATAATGTGAATAAAAATAAATTACGAAAACATAAAGTTATAATAATTACTAAAATTTTATAAAAAATCTTGATACAAAACTTATTAGCCACTCCAGTAACACACATTATGCAATTTAAATTATAGTTGTTAGACGAAATCTTTTTTGCATAATGACAAAAGTCGAAACCCAAATTCTTCTAACGAAAAATGAAGCCTTAAACTTAAAATGACCAAAGAGATAAAGCACTAGTGCTTCCTCTATAAAAAAAAAAGAAAAAATAATTGTTATTTTCATTAAATTAACTTACGAGAGATCAGTATCTGAAGTTACATATGCTAGCAAAAATAAACTAGTTCATTTTTTCTTGACCATCAGGAAATTTTTAAATAAGATGTATATCGATTACTAGCTGCAGGGTTAATTGCAATTGATTTATATTGATTATAATCAATTGCAATCATTTAAATTTAAATAATTACAATCGATTGTAATTGATATAAATTAATTGCAATCATTTATATTTAAATGATTGCAATCGATTATAATCGATATAAATCAATTGCAATTAACCCTGCAGCCAGTAATCGATATGCATCTTATTTAAAAATTTTTTGATGACAATGCAGGGTTGGGTTGTCATAGACCAGTTGAAATAACCTTGTCAAAAAGCCATAGTACTTATAAAATAATACAAATAATGAATTAAAAGCATACTGGCATAAAATAATTTTGTAAGATTACAAAATAAGTGCCAAGCGATTTCTCACTAGAACTGATATGTAGTGTACTAGTATAATACATTATAGAATACTTATATTGAACTTTCTTTAAACAATTCAAATGCTAAAATTTTTTGTAATTTTTTATTGGTTTATACATAATTAATGATTTTTAGCAACATTTATTTGTATATTCATTGTCATTTAAGATTTTAATTAACGAAAGATGAAACAAGGTTTTAAATTTCGTCAGCACGGAACTTTGAAGTTTCGTTTAACAACTATATAAAGGGCTATATAATTTATAAGATTAGTTTTAGTAAGGGTGTGCCATTTATTACGTAATTTATACTATAGATACATGGCCAGGATCCTGATTATATTACACAAAATGGCTAATTGACCAATCAGATTCAAGAATATATGCATAATATATATAATATATATAATAATTTATATATAATTTTCATATCATTACTCTTTCTGATGATCACTCGGCCCAAAATTCTTATGGAAAAAAAACACAAAATTTGTTAAAGAGTTGTGGCCTAACACAGTAGTTTGTCTAGAGGTTAACGTACTGTCTAGCAAGACTCCTCTACAGGTGATATTCAGCATGCAAGCCAAGAGCATTATTATACAAGATAACTGGCAGGATGTGCCCTTGTTTAAAAAATCTTGGTGGAGAAGAGGACTCTTTAGACACCTCTCTTTCTTCATCGACGAAGCTCTTAGGTCATACTTCTTTAAAAACACTTGAAAACAGCAAAATATTCTGTTATTTTCTTCAAGCTGCACTCTTTTTACTTGGTCAAGTGATACCTTTTACTCTCACTTTCTTCAGTTGGTCTTTCAAAAATTCAACAAAAAGTAGGGATTTGCTTACCCCTTCAAAAGATCGGCCAGCATTGTTTACTTTCCAAATTCGGATGGATTAGCAGAATGCAACTGTGTATTTGTTCATGGACGAATATAGTGCTTTTTCACAGGACTCAGCCTGGGAACTCTAATTAAGGCAGCAGGTGGCTTAAGACACGGGTTCTTGGATGACGGCAGCACCTGGCTCAAGATACAAATTAGGACAAACAACAAAGCTATTCGGAGTTGGTAAGAAGGTCGAAAAGTAAATTAAATGTTAAGGCAAAGCTTTACAATAGAGATATACAAATATTGCATTTGTTATATAATTTTTATTAGCCATATATGGGTTATAATAGTGCCTTCAGGGTTTTAGATTTCTTTTTATGTTTTTTCTTTTTCGCAATCAGTGTTTCTTTTTCTTTTTGGTTTTTTCTTTTTTTCTGATTGTTTTCATTATTTTTTGTTGAAAAATTTCACCCTTTTGTCTCATGCCCCTTGAGAAGAAGGAAAAAATTAGAAGGAAAAAAAGAGATCCTGATGCAGTATACAACAACCTGTCAAATGATCGGGAGGGGGGTATCTTTTGACAATACAAAATCTGAAGCAAGTTTTAGATCTCAAGTAAGACAAATAGTTGTTATAGCAGGTCACATTGAATAGTACTTAGGTATATCTGGTGAGTTTTTATTAGATTAAAACTATTCACTATATGAATAACATATGTATTTTGTTATAGTGTTTTCACATAGCAGTTTACAATAATAAAGGCAGGATCACTTATAAAAAAAAAAATATATATATATATATAATTTTTAAAGTTGAATAACTTTTGATCTACTGGTCTGTTTTAGATAATTTAACTACCAAAATGTTCGTCTCAGTAAGACGAATCTAACAAACCTAAAATTATCAAAATCTAATTACAGTTTCCTAAGATCGCTAAAGTTTTTTATAATTTTAAAATTATAAAAGCTTTAGCAATCTCAGGATTCTGCAATTGGATTTTGATGATTTTAGACTTGTTAGATTCGTCTCACTGAGACAAACATTTTGGTAGTTAAATTATCCAAAACAAACCAGTAGATCAAAAGTTATTCAAATTTAAAAATTATATATATATATTAGTATATATATATATTATACATATATTATATATATAATCTAGCCAATTAGCATTGAGATCACACTATAGATAGATGGTGTAGGCTATTAGTAAGATTTTATTACATAATAAATGGCATGCCCTAAGAAGCTTAATAAAAATGGATTTGTTATTTTAGTAAATTAGCACAATAAGAAATTAATAATAAACAAATTATTTTACATATTTTGGTGTTTCAATTAAAAAATAATCATTGTCTATTGGCTAAATTGACTTGAATAAAAGACAAATTAGAGCAGATAATAAATTAAGAGGCTGGTAATCATACCCTCAAATTTGGTATTTGTACTCCCTCAAAAAAATAAAAAAATAAAATTTCAGATAAAGATATCTCAACATTTATATAATCAATTCTGATGAATTTTTTTATTTGAATTCTACAGGTTCGTAGAATTCAAATAAAAAAATATTCATTGATTTTGGTCATGTGGTCGTTGAGATAGCTTCACTCAAAGTCAAAGAAAATCAAATAGAAGCTGTGCCAAATCAATTTTAAAACTTTGAGTGAAGATATCTCGATGGTTACATAAGCAATCTCAATGAAAATTTTTTTATCTGAATTTTACTAATTCGTAGAATTCAAATAAAAAAATTTTTGTCAAGTTTGATCAGGTGGTCATCGAGATATCTTTACTCCAAAGTCGAAGAAAAATCAAAATATCTATTAAAATAGAAGCTGCACCGAATTAATTTTAAAACTTTAAACAAAGATATTTCTATGACCACCTGATCAAACTTGATTGATTTGTTTTTATTTGAATTCTATAAATACGTAGAATTCAAATAAAAAAGTTTTTATTGAGTTTAATCAGGTGGTTATTAAGATATTCTTGCTTAAATTCAAAGAAAAAAATCAAAATATCTATCAAAATAAAGCTGCGCTAAATTAATTTTAAAACTTTGAGCAAAGATATCTCGATAACCACCTAATCAAACTTGATAAAATTTTTTTTATTTGAATTCTACAAATTTTTAGAATTCAAATAAAACAATTTTCATTGAGTTTGATCAGGTAGTCATCAAGATAATTTTGCTCAAAGTTTTAAATTAATTTGGCGCAGTTTTTATTTTAATAGACATTTTGATTTTTTTTTTGACTTTGAGCAAAGATATCTCGACAACCACCTAATTAAACTCAATGAAAATTTTTTTATATGAATTCTACGAATTTGTAAAATTTAAATAAAAAAAATTTCATCGAGATTACTTATGTGACCATCGAGATATCTTCACTCAAAGTTTTAAAATTGATTCAACACAGCTTTTATTTGATTTTCTTGGCTTTGAGTGAAGCTATCTCGACAACCACATGACCAAAATCGATGAAAATTTTTTATTTGAATTCTACAAACCTGTAAAATTCAAATAAAAAAATTTATTGAAATTGACTATGTAGGTGTTGAGATATCTTTACCTGAAATTTATTTTTTTTTATTTTTCTGAGGGGTACGAATACCAAATTTGGGGGTATGATTACTAGCTCCTAAATTAATAAGAGGTGCATACATTGTTTATTATAACTATTGTTATACTTGCCAGTTAAATTAGCATAATTCTCTTTATTTAAATATTCAAGAGGTGTTAATGGCTTATTTATCCATTTATAATTTCTGTTTTAAAAAACTAAATATACAAGCCATGTTAAGCCAACAAAAGATTCAGCATTAAATATAAATAAAAAGAAAGTCTCAATAATAAAACATGTTTTTTGGTTAAATATAATAATTTATAGGGTTAACGGCTTTGCTAAAAATCAATTTTCATTAAATTTTTTAGCAGGAGAACTAGAATTTGTTAAGAGCTTCAGTAATAATAGATTTTTTTTAGTAGGTTTTTTTTTTTTTTTTTTAGCAGGAGTACTAGGGTTTTGTCAAGCTAAGTTTGGGGTTTTGACTTTCGTCAGAAGGATTTGAGAGTTTCAATTTTTGTTAGAAGAATTTGAGGTTTTAACTTTCGGCAAAGGTTTTGTTATTTAAGACTCAGGTTTAAACTTTTGTTATCAAGCAAAAATAGTTTCATCTAACAACTATATCCTAGAATTTATGAAAACAACTGCAATTGCTTCAATAAAATCGTCACCAGCCTAAATTAATTTGCCGCATAGTCCAACAATAAAGTATAATTCGATGCTTTTCGAAATTTTTATTTGCAACCTCATATTATAACGAAATATAATCTGAATTAAATAGAATATTTTAATCAATCAGCTTCTATCAACAGAACTTCCAATCATACATACACACACAAAGGTTTAGCATATACATATGTATGTACATGTGTCAAAAACAAGATCATCCTTTAACAGCATACAATATGATATTTGATATGTGAAGGATAAACAACATGTTACATTTAAGATCACACGGACCAATCAGATCTAAGATTTTGAGGAGCAACATCATTTCGATCGTTGTATAACCATATACTACGTGATATTCATCACTCTGTTTCTAGTATAGCTATTAACTGTAATACAGGCCTATTTTTTAAAATTATCATCTATAGATTTGAACTCTAAATCTGCTACTTGAAGAGTGATAACTAGACTACTTGAAAAGGGTGGTGACTAGATTACGCACTAAGTTGCCACACCTCTTCTTGTTTTTATATTTTTAAAATTATAAAAATCTTTTTATATAGCTAGTAAATTTTTTATAATATTATAAATTGAAAATTAAAAATTGCAACTAATTGCAACTAATTAAAAAGTTAACAACTTATTAATTGAAAAATTTTTAACAACTTATATTAAAATCAAATAAAAATCAAATAAAAATTGAATAAAAATTGAATAATTGAAAATTGACAACTAATTAATTGCTACTTTTAATAGTAGTTAGTATATTCTAGCTCTAATTTGATATTTTTTTTTAAATTTTGAGCTTTTTTAGAATTATATACAATATTTTTTGGCTATTATTGTTATCTTTAAATTTTTTAGCTTCTTTATTTAATTTTCTTTTTGTTGTTTTTGTAATTTTTTTTTATTTTGCTTTTTATATATTTAATTTTATATTTTTTTCTTGTACTATATTTTTAGATTTATAGTTTTTTTTTTTGCCTTTTCTTGTACTTAATAGGGCTCTTTTTATTCTTTTACAATCTTTTTTTTGTCTTGAGTTCTTTTTGTACTATTTTAATCTTTATTTTTTTAGTACAAATATATAATAACATATTTGTATTTTTTGAAAAATTATTGGGAATACATTTAGGATAAATCTAGAAAGTGCCCCATATCCTTTGTGCCTCTAGAAAATTTAACCTATAATATTAGATTAAAATTATACAAAATTGTATAAAATTGTAAGAGGACCATTTTTGCTTAGTTATACAACAGGGTTACCCTAGTAAAATTTTGAGATATTAGCGATTTTATGATTTTAAGTTAGGTTAGGTTAGGGTTATGTTAGAGTTAGGTTAGGGTTAGAATTTAGGTTTAAAGTAGCAAGAGGAACATTTTTGCTTAGTCGCAAAACAGGGATTACCCTAGTAAAATTTTGAGATATTAGCGATTTTATGATAGGGGGCACAAAGTGCATGGGCACTGTCTAGTCCTGTCCATACATTTATTAAAAAAACTCTATATAATCACATTACTATTGAAATTTTATAGTCACTCTTTTTTACGTAAAACAAATACGTAATTATAGAGAAGGATAACTGTAATTATTTTAAACAAGCTTTTTTTATTAATAACTTTAGATTATTTTTTTATAAAATCTAATCTTGAGTATTACCGTAAAGTAGTAGATCCATCTCCCTATGAGTTGTACCCGGGGGTATTTTGCGGATAAGAATTATATTTATATCCGGATGCTATTCATATTATATATCAAATAATAGCATCTTTACGCTTTGAAGAATATCTAGCTGGTGTAAAACATTGACGACTGGCAAAGTTGAACGAGAAATATACAGCGGGTATATCTCTAGTCTTTGTAATTATCCGGATACATCGGTTGACACTTTACGGTACTATTTTGTTTTTAACTTTTTTATTTCAGACATTGATTTATATTATGCCACAGGTCTTATGAATATCATTAATTGCTTATATTGTATAAACTAAAATATAATAATTTAAGGGAATTGCTGTTCGTACCCCAAATTTGCTATCCATACCCCATGCAAATTAAAGTTTTTTTCAACTTTGGGCGAAGATATCTCGACAGCCATCAAGTCAAATTTGTTAAACTTTTTTTATTTGAATTCTATGCATTAGTAGAATTCAAATAAAAAAAATGTTCATTGAAATTTGCCTAGTGGTTGCCGAGATATCTTCGCTTAAAGTCTTAAAAACTCAAAACTTTTTTATTCTTTAAGCTAAGATACCTCGACACTCACCAAGCCAAATTCAATGAACTTTTTTTTATCCGAATTCCAAGAATCTGTAGAATTCAAATAAAAAAAAGTTAATTGAATTTGGCCAGTGATTGTCAAGATATCTTCGTTCAAATTTTTAAAAAACTCAACGCTTATATAAGTAAATGCTGTACCAAAATTTTCCCAATGTTTGATCGAAGGTATCTTAACAACTACTGGGTCAAATTCGATGAACGTTTTTTTATTTAAATCCTGCAGATTCGTAGAATTCATATAAAAAAAAAAGCTCGTCAATTTGGTTTACTGAGTTATTTTCGCTCAAAAATAAAAAATTTTGGCGCAGCTTCTATTTATAGTCGTTGAGTTTTTTAAAAATTCGAACAAAGACATCTTGACAATCACCAAGCCAAATTCAATAAACTTTTTTATTTTGAATTCTACAGATTCTTAGAATTGAGATAAAAGAAACTTCATTGAATTTGGCTTGGTGAGTGGCAAAATATCTTCGCTCAAAGAATAAAAAATTTTGGTTTGATAGACGTTGAGTTTTTTAAGACTTTGAGCGAAGATATCTCGGCAACCACCAGTTAAATTTCAATGAATTTTTAAATAAAAAAGTTTATGGGGTACGAATATCAATCCCTAATTTAATTAACAAATATTTATTATAGTATGTGATATTTGGAGGCTACATATTTTTGCAAAGCGCAATAATAAACCTTGAAGAAATTTAATACGAAAATAATAACATTTTTGTATAATAAGGGAATTACGACGTCCATTAGCAGATTTGCTTTTAAATACATTACGAGATAAGATGGATGTTCTTGCAGCTCAATCGGTTTAAAAAATTTATAGTATAGAGCGATTTGAAGAATAATTGATAATGATTTATTTTAATTTCACTTACAAAAATTCGATCTTGACGTACAGTAGTTATACGTAATGTATAAAACATTATTCAACTACACAATATGTAAATAAACTACAAAAGTTACCAAAGTTTACTATACTCGTCTAACAGGATATACTATAGGTATATTCATCAATTTAGTTCGTTTGAGTCGTTAGAATCCTTATGCATGAGTATAAGAATATAATATTATACTACACTACTATTTTTTATTCCCCTACTATATTTTCTTTATATATTACTCGAACAATCAGTAGGTTCGCAAGTCTTGATAATACAATTACGTAGTACAGTATTTTTCGATTATCGATAGTAATTTTTTTGTTTATTTAATATTTTATAAACAATTATTTTTAATTACGATTCTCTTTACACAAAGAACAATTAAAATTTATTTGTGCATGGCGCTCGTTAAAATTTATTGAATGACTGGCACATGTAGTTATTTGTTTATTTCATGCATTTGTAGCTTGATCAACGTTCTAGAATTTATTCTAGTTGCAAATTGAGATGCATCTTCTAAAATATTATTATGAGTATCATTGTCACAACAATGATCTCAGTGTTAATCTAAAAATTTACTTAATTAATACAACATTAATATAAATACGAAATATCCAATATAAAATTTCAAGCCAATTATTATCAGTCATAGCAAAAAAAAATCATGTTACTTTTATTTAGTAGTTTTCACAGTATAATGTAAAACATGTACTCTAACATAGTTAATAAAACAGAGAGTATTTGCTGTAAATGCTTTAAAATTAGAATGTAATTTAAATATAAGAGCATATAAATTCACAGGATAATAATATAATGTTGTTTTTTTAGTCTTATTTAAAAAACTATTTTAGGTGTTAATTCGACGACATAATTCACAACTTCTGATAGACTATACAACTATTTTAATTATTACATATCACATAGAAAGAAAAAAAAAATTGTATTAGTCTTTATTTCTTTATACAATGTCATCTTTCCCACATAAAGAATATACGTGAATGTTTAAATTGGTTTTAAAAATTATTTCAATTTAAAATATAAACTCTACTAAAATCCACCAAATGTCGAAACAATTATTTATTAAGAGAATTAATTTAGACACCCATTTATAATTAAGAAAGTTAGCTACGTAATACTATTTTAAAGTTGTGGCGGTAATGGGTGTAGTGGGTTGTGAATCTTTTTTGATAAAATTTATTAATGGATCATCAAAAATGAATTTATCATAAAATTGTATTCTTTTTTCTAAATTATCAAGTCGTTTTTGTATTGAAGTATCAAAATCTTCAGTGGTATCGGGCTCATAAACAAATGGTAAAACGTCTCTTTTGTAATGATCTTTGAATATTTTCGTTTGTATAAAACCCCATGGTGAGATTAAACCAGGTCCTAACAAATTTTCAAAGGAAAAATAAATAAATAATGAAATAGAAATAGGTGAATATATTATTCAAATGCAATTTTAATTTAAAATAGTCAACTTACCAAATAAAAATATATAAAAAGCTGCAACAACACTCCAAATACCACCAATATTACCTAGTACGGTCAAAACCTATTTATTCAAAATAATGAAGATTACTGAGAATAAATTTTTTTACTTAAAAATATATCATACGTGCTACTTACAGTTTTGCTCCTATTATTACCATTATGTGTGAAATTATTAATAAGTGATACAATAATTTATAATAAATATATATTTGATCAAATTATTAAAATTGTTTTTTTACCTTTGTTCTTTTTCTTCAGTCACAATAAATGGAGTAGACGCGTTAAATTGTAATACTGCAAAGTAAGTATTGTTTGTTTCTGTAATAATTATTTAATAATAATAATTTAAAAAATTAAAAAAGCAAGTACAGTAATAAACCATGACTCGTTAATGAGAATATTCTTACGAAGACCCGAACTCGCAGTCGAAACAGTCGCTATGGTTGTTAGTCAGTAATAATATAGTATTTCAGAAGATTGTAATAAATTTGATAATAGTATATAAAAGGATTTTAATTCTTACACATATGTGAATCAAGATAAGGTATATCAGTATATTTTTGTCTACCAAAGTAACTTAAGACATCTGTAACCAATGCGTGCCTAATGCACCTATCAAATACCCAATCATAACGCTAAAAATTTTTTTTACAAAAAAATGTGTAAATTTGCAAATTCATCACTCTACAGAATATTACTATTCAGAATGATTAAATATATATATACATACAGCTATGTCATTTCTAGGTTGCCCAAAAAAATACGTGTTCTTCAGAGAAAGTGTTTCTTCGAATTGAATTTCTTGTCCACTTGGTGGTATTACATTTAAATCATATCCTAAATCATTTAAATTATATTTATTTATTTTCTAATTATTCTTTTTTGTTAAACCTATAAAATAATTAAGGCATTATTAATTTTATAAAAAAAGCCTTACGTCTATCATATGCAGTCATCTCCATGTAATCGGTTTGATTGGTAATGTTATAACTAGGATCTATGATCTTTATTGAAAGGGCATATCCAATACGAGTAGTTATATCGTTGCTTGATGAAAATCCAGCATAATATTTTTTCGAGGTAGTATTAAATGCAGTATTGCTAATATAGTTGTTACAATTATAATTCCCTATAATAAATAATTCGAGTCATATATGAATGATGTAAAATTAAATAACGTAGTAAATAATAATGTATTTACCTGTGTTATTGTAAAAAGCACAATCAATAGTAAAATTATAGGCATAATAAAAATATATGGCTGCATTGATTTTTATTTAACATAATCGTTAGTTATAAATCATTAATATTTTCGTTATTTTTAAATATATATTTTTTTTAAAAAAATTGATTCTTACATGGTGTAGGCAGACTTTTAGCTGTACTGTAGGATATATCAACGCTAGGCAATTCGTTACGAAGTCCAAGGCATAATATTACAAATACTGCAATTGATAATCCTACGGATATAAAGATAACAACATATCGAATAATTTTAACTGTCTTTGGTTCGCTGTGTCCTAATCGGAATAAGTCAGTAATCATTTTTAACTTAATTACAAAACCAAAAAAAAATAATAATTCGTATTATTATTATTCTCCTTTAATTTTGCAGTCATTCAATCTCAGATAAATGCCTTATATATGTGTGATAATTCGGTGTACGGGATCACAGCAATGTTTGTTTTGATGTACGTACGTACGACGTTCACAAAATCTTATGTATCGTTACCCTTCATTATAATAATATCCTTATTTATTTTGAACGGCTTGGTTAGTGACACACTTATGAAAGATAATTGATCGACTAAAGATTGTACTTTGGGCAGAAAATGGTATTATATATATGATTATAATAGATTACCCGATTGACCGAGTAGTTGCACAATTTCTATGATCGACTCTTCATAGCCATTATAATACTTCAACAAATGTTACCTGTCTAACTACAATTCATCCATGCAATAAATTTACTAATTGATTAATATTTCTAATACAGTAATAACATTGATGTTTTTTTTATATTCATTTTTCATAAAAAATTAACTCTGCATACTTATTAGTTTGTTGAAAATAACACATTTATCTGGGCGAAATAAGAGAATTACAATAATAAAACTAGCTTTTGCCGTATACAATGAGATTAAGGGGTTCTGATTGTCTAGAATAGTAAAGAGTTTAACTATTTAATTATCATGTTTTTGGAAAATAATATTCGTGTCTATTTGTAATACAAAGGCAAAATGAGAAAACAACAATAAAAGGATAGTTGTCATTAGAGAACTTTATCTCAATGATAAATTGCTCATCTTTACTAAATGCGAGCAAGGAGTTTTTGCCTAATTGAATAATGACAATTTTATTTTTCCATATTAAAAGATTTGATGTTTCGTTAATTGTATTTAATAGCTCTTTTCAATAAGGATCAATGATAGGTATAAAGATGGTAATGTTTATGCTACGAACGGATTACATAACAATTAATTTAAATTAAAGTTCCAATCCATTAGGATATCCAGATATCCGGATAACTATCCGTATACCTGCCGGATTATCCAGATAACTGAGCGATCTGAATTATCCGGATAATTAGATACGGATGACGGATTTATCCGGATTGGAACTCTATAATTTTGATTTTCACATAACTACCCAATAGTTTCAGTGGCCAAAAATCGTTGCTTCTTTCTATTTAAAAAAGTAACGTTGACATTAGGAGACGTCATTAAGAAGGTCTAATATGCGCCAAATTTATTGCATGAATTTGGTAGACGATTTTTTAAGCAATATTTGCTATTTTAAAATTTGAAACGGATAATAAAAATCCTATGATTATCTTATATAAACTAGCCATTATATCATGTGAAATCTGCACGATTTCCCCTTTGATTCCCTTTAATTTCCCTTATTCACAGAATCAGTGAAATCGGAAATCGTGCGATTTCCTACAATATTTCTGGTCACACTTTTTTGAAAACAGCTATAATAAGTTCATCGTTATTTAATGTCACAGATGATCGTGAAATTACACCCTATTTAATGTACGATTTGTGCGATTTTTAATTTTTTTTAGGCTTCTTTCTTTTATATTTGGACTAGGTTTTAGAGTTAGTGTTTATAATAAAAAAAAGTATGGGTGAGTTTTGTTAGGACTTATATTTTTAAATTAAGACCTCCAAATTTCACGATCATCCGATTTCACGATCCGCGACATTTAGTGTTTGGATCCGTGGATATCCGGCTATTTTTTTTTTTTTAGTTCAATCCGCTGGATTTTTACAGCCGGACATAAACTATCGATAAAAATCTGTTTAATCCAATGAATCTATTGTAGTTTTTTTTTTTTTTTTTTTGAAATAAATGTCTACAAAAAAAATATATGTAAGTCATCCTCGTAATGGTGAACTCTCAATACATGAATAATAGTTATTATGAAGTTAGACGAAATCTCGAGGTTTCGCGCTGACGAAACGCGAAACCTAGTTTCGTCTTTCGTCAATTAAAAGCTTAAGTGACGAAATGACGAAACTGACGAAACTGTAAAGGGTGATAAAACTAATAAAGATGAATATACAAATAAATGTTGAAAATCATTGATTATGTGTATAAAAATATCTAAAAATTACAAAAAATTTATTGAATAATAAGCGCTTGAATTGTTTGAAATGAGCATTCTATATTGTATTATACTAGTACACTACATAGGACTTTCAAATATATTTAGTGTACAGTTGTCATAGACAGAAGTTCGTAATAAATTCAATTTAATTTTACAGTTTAAAGTACTTTTAAGAAAAAATAAAACTACGAAGAATAAACAAAAAAGAAACATATAAAAAGTTTTATTAGGGTTGTAGGATTCCACCATTAAAAATAAACTTAATCAATTCTGGTTTTAGCATGGCAATAACCTATCTTTAAGAAGTCGCTATTATGTTAACTTTTCTAAAACCAGGATTGATTAAGTTTATTTTCCTAATAAACTTTTTATATGTTTCTTTTTTGTTTATTCTTCGTAGTTTTATTTTTTCTTAAAAGTACTTTAAACTGTATAAATTATGTAAAATTGAATTGAATTTATTAGCCAATCAGACGAACTTCTGTCTATGAGTACAGTTGGTTATCTGTGTGCCGTCTTACAGGAGCGACCGTCGATGTTACACGACTGGTTTTTCACGCGGTGTGAAACACATAAAAAAATTATTTTACAATACTTGATCGGACTTGATCAGTCAGTTAGTACATGTTATGATTATAATCCCACACCATTTTTTTATAATAAAAAATGGTGTGGGATTATAATCATAACATGTACTAACTGACTGATCAAGTCCGATCAAGTATTGTAAAATAATTTTTTTATGTGTTTCACACCGCGTGAAAAACCAGTCGTGTAACATCGACGGTCGCTCCTGTAGTGCCGTCTATGGTAAATCTATTATCGGACATAGATTTACCATAGACTGTATACAGATAACCAACTGTACACAAAATATACTGTTTTCCTTTGTCGGCACTCATATCAGCTCTGGTGAGAAATCGCTTGGTATTACTTTGTGATCTTTCAAATTTATTTTGCGCCTGTATGCTTTAATTCCTTATTTGTGTTATTCCATGAGTGCTATAGCTTTTTTGACAAGGTTATTTCAACCGACCTATATCAACCCTAGTGTATCCGGAAAAAATGAAATGCTGGCATACATGCAATTTCAGATACTGATCACTGAATAAATTATAGATGTTAATTCAACGAAAATAACATTATTTTTATTTTTATTTATTTATTTATTTTTTTTTGCGGAGCACTAGTGTTTCGTCTTTCGTCAGAAGAATTTGGGTTTCGACTTTCATCAGATGTTTCATCTTTCGTCATGATGCAAAAAAGGTTTCGTCTAACAACTATACTCAAAATCAATTTATATAAATTTTCTAAATAGTGAATTTACTAATAAAATTCTCAATAAAGTGGATTTTTAAAAATTTTACAAATAGAATCGATCATTTCATTATAACGAGAGTGACTTATATAACTTATATATATTTTTTGACGAAATATTAAAATATTTATACAAAGAACTCTTTGTTTAATAAATTATTAATTCAAGTAATTTCGATTACATAAGTTTAATTTTCCTACACTAAAATCTCGTTATTTGTTTCTTCTGTTTTCGTTGTCACAATTTATTCGTACACAAGAGCTTTACAGGATAACAATATGAAGTAGAAATTAATCATTCGCCCGAAAAAAAACCTTTTGTTATTTCTTAATAATTAACATTACGTCACTGTTTTTATCAAAACGCTTTATTACTGTTAGGGATGGCAAATGTTTAAAACACGATCTTAAAATCATGTCTTTTAATTTTGATTGCGTAATTTAAATTATAGTATATATTCATTCTGATTACAAATTCAAGAGAAAATAGAATAAAAAGTTTTTAAAAGCAATATCTCATGTTCGTGGAAGACCCATTTAAAGGAAATCCGTTTAAACTTTCCAAAAATCAATGAAGCTGATAAACATGGTCGAAAAACACCTCGTCAAAAATGTATTACTGCGAAGAAGACTGTTGATTCAATTAACCGATTAATATTAAAATGTAATAAACTTCCAAAAAATGTAAGGATTTGTTGAAAGCTTATAATCAGGATTCAGGTTCGAGCGAAGATATGCAATTAGATAAATTCGATGTGAATAGTATATTGGCAAGGTTTTTCTATGCAGCTAGTATTCCTTTTACGGCGTTACCTTCAAAAAATTTTCTGCACCTCAATATTTGCATATTCTTAATTCTTCCTTATTTATTTATTATTATTATATAGTATAGTTTTCCTTAGTTGTCTTTTCGTACTATGTATTATAATTACCCTTCCTCCCGCGTTAATTAATTATTTAGCCCACATTATTGTTCGGATAAATCTTTAAGCGCATGATTGACAGATTATGCTATTCCTATTTTAGTCAATGATAGTTTGTGATTACTTCCAATTATAGTAAGTTTGATTGTCAGGCAAAAATAAAGGTCTTGATTATGGAATGTTTAAAGTTTTATCAATAACTTCAATAATATCATGTATTAGTTATTTCTCCTCAAATCTTTAAAAGAAATTTATTCCGTTAATTTACGAAATTGAACCTGAACCTGAACAAAAAATAGTTCAAGTTCGATATTGAACTTTCAATATGTGTCTAAACCTCCCCAAAGTCCGAAACGTTTCAGTATCTCCAAAATCCGAAACCTCCGAAATGGCCGAAACTTTCGAAATACTGAAACCCTCTAAATTCGAAACTTCCAAAAGCTCGATCTCTATTCTTTCGGAACGTTTGGAATTTTTACTCTCCTCCTCGCTCGTATTTTACGTTCATTGATTTTCTACTCGGAAGTTTCACCCAATTTCGGAGGTTTCGGTCAGTTTCGGTCAACTTCGCCCAATATCGGAACTTTCGCTTAGTTTCGGAGGTGTCGTCCAGTTTTGTCTAGTTTCGGATGTAACTTTATGCTCATTTATACATGTGCTTCTCACGTGATCTGAAATGTTCTTATTTTATTTCGAAAGTTTCGCCAGTTTTGGAAGCTTCGCCAGTTTCGGAGGTTTCGTCCAGTTTCGGAAGTTTCGGAAGTTTCGCGGGCTGAAGGTTTCGGTTTAGGCCAAAACACTCACTGGTTAAAAAACACATATTTTAACTAAATAATAACCAGTTATTTCTAGTACAAATAACAACTTTTTTACTATATAATTACTAGATATTTTTGTTGTTTAATATATTTTTAGCCAATATGCTTAAATGCATATATTGCTTAGTAATTATATAGTAAATAACTTATTATTTGTACTAGAAATAACTAGTAATTATTTAGTTAAAATATGATTTTTTAACCAGTGACTGGTTCAGTTCAGGTTCAAGTTCATTTCGAAAGTTCATAAACTTGTTTAGGGGACAATTCATAGTATTGCCTCCAAAAAAATGATAGTTGAAATTTTTCTAACTTACATAGGTATAGTTTTAAAATGATCTTTATAATGCTTAATACCGTCACTTAAATTTTCGTTTTGACTTCACTTATCTAAGTTGAAAAGTTGACACGAGTAATACAATTAATATTCGTGAGTCATTTATTCTAAACATTTAGGTTAATAGGACGGACCAAAAGACTATCGGCCCTAATAGAATAACGAACACACATAGCTTAATTTTTAGTGATTTTGTTGGGTCAGATAGCGAGCACTATTATAATATATAGTACAAGTGTAAGTAGGGCACCATACAACTTTGAGTTCAGACAAGACTAAAATTTATAATCAATATTTTGTATATAAATTTCAGAACATCAAGGTATAATAACCATAAATTCACAAATAAGGATTAATAATAGATACATATTATTTTAAATATTTTGATTAATAAATAATATTGTCTGGAATAAAAGATTGTTTATCGACCAAATTCAGTTCGAACAATAACTAATAAGAAGTGCATACATTGTTTTCGAATGCTTTGATTAACAAATTATTTTATACTATCCGGTTAAATTAACCTAAATAATTGACTTAATGAAGAATGGCAGATAATGTGCTAAGTAGTATTTCCCAGATGCTAATTTTGCTATAATATAATGTAGTCAGTTATTGTTATTGCTTAATGCCGGCCTAATTCCAATGCATTCCAACCCTAAACATTGGTCAATCTGCCGAATTCTGGCTACGCGACTAATCTATCTGCAAATTGCATGATCATACAATATTAAGATTTTGCTAAAAATATAACACGGGATTATGGTTCTTCGGAAAGGCGAATTAAGATCCCATATGTAAGAATAACTAATGATGGTGTTGATAGAATGTACGATATTGTATGTAATTTATAATTTCATGTAGCAAAGATGATAGTTAATTGAAATAAATAAAAAAAATAACACATTGTGATAAAAAAGATAGATTAAATGTATGAACTCAAAATGTATAAAAATCATTTGAGCACTATCAAAAGAATATGAAACTTCGGACTTCCAAGTTTATTATTTATTATTTATCAAATTCAGCTCGTGAAAATCTGATCATGTGATATATTACAGTATTATATATTACATGTCATAAAAGTCACTATCGTTCTTAAAGCCAAATCCGGTAAATTATAAAACTATAAAATTGAAGCCCGAAGTATTATTTACTCTTCTATGATTTTTCATCAATCGAAAAGAACAATTTTACTGATTAATGGATAGGAGCATATCCTTTGTACTACCGGTAGTACATTTTTTAAAGTTTATAAAAAATCCAAAAGACCATATATTCAAATAATTTTTAAATACAAAAATCTGATAAATACTCTAGTTTAACTGCAAAAAATTTAATTTTAAATTTATAACAGAGTTTTTGAGAAAAAATTTTTTAAGTTTTTATTTTTTGGAATTTTTTGGTATACTACTAGTTGTACACTTTTAAGTTAATTTAAATAATTAAATTATTAATGAGTTCTACAAATTTAAAACTTAATTACATAAATAATTTAGAAATCTTATTATATTTAAAAAATTATATTGTAATAATTATTACTTGTATTATAAGCTTAATTAAGCTTACCGTAAATCGCCAGATACAAGACCTGGGTCTCTTATATTTCACCAATTTTAAATCCTATAATAGACCCTGGGTCTTGTATGCAGCTGAGAGTTCATGTCACCAAGAGGAAAACTTTGAAGAGTATGCATATTTCGCATTTATAATAGACAATCCAGATATTTAAAAAAACCCATGTTTAATTAATATAGATTTCATGATCAGTGTTTGAAATCATATGTTCTCATGTTCTTATGAGAACATCTTTTTAGATTTGAGAACATTTGATATTCTATATATGTTCTCTATGAAAAAAAAATCTGAAAATATGATGCTGAAAAAGCATGTTCTCTAAGTATAATAGCAAAATTCCAGATGGAATAGAAATTCTGAATTTAGCTAAAAGGAAAATGAATGAACATAAAATATGAGAAGGGTGGGATAAAATGTCTAATATTTTCTGAAAATAGGGATATCAATAAATTTTAGTGATTAAATATTATGTTGAGAACATAAATAAAATTTTGAGAATACTAAATCAAATAAATATGTTCTCATGAAAACACAAATCTCAAAACAAATTTCCAATACTGCTCATGATATGTATCCAGGTATACTACATGGTGGGTCTACTATCATGGGGGATCTTGTATCTGGCAATTTACAGAAATTTAAAATTTATTACAAACTATTAGTAAAAATTTTGAATACAAAAAAAATTCTATAAAATTTTAAAAAATACTTAGAGTTACTAAATTTTAAATATATGTTGCCTTATATATAAGATACTTTATTCAAATGTTTAATAGCTTATTAATTTGTTAAATTAGTAGATAATTAGCTTTAAAAGATATCACAATATAGTATATTGTAGGGGTTAGAATTTCATGGCCTAGTGGTCTAGGCACCCAACCCTCCACAAGCAGGTTTCGGGTTCAAGTTCTAGTAGGTACGTTTACCTATGAATATTTGGAAGTATCTGCCGTGGGAAGCCCAAGTGAATACAGGTCTGGATTAGAAATTTCCAGAAGGAGGTCCATTGTGGAGTAGTTGGTACTATGTATAACAGTGGTTGTTACAGAAGGTTCTATTACACAAAGGTTGTGCGTATAAATCTGCGATTGGCAAGGTAGTACCAACAACCTCTAAGGCGGCATTAGAGATCTTGTTTGGGAGGATAACCAGGTGGTAACCAGAATTGAAAAGTGGTGAAAAATGTGGTGAACACAAAGGAACCTGTGGTAAAGAATTGGCCTTACCAGATTTGGAACACCTCTGGCATATACGAAACTAACTGGCCAATAAGAAGTTGAAGCATGGAGGTGTGTACGTGTTGATAGACCTAACAGGCTCTGGTCATACCCGTATGAGAGCTTTGGCATTAAGAGGACTCAGGACCACCAATATAGGTATAGCTGGTATAAGTGCGTGCAGCAGTAACTGGAGGCTACAACTGCCAAGAATCACTATAAAAAGAAACGATGACGCACCTGTTAACTCTGTGCCTCATGATGCCCTCCAACTATACTGACTACTGGAAGCATTTGTGAAACATGCCTGGGTAGCCTCATCACCATATTGGGAAGTACAGTTGTTAGCACAAACCTAATTAGATATGTTAAGACCTGGGTCCCAAAAGTTGCAGGAAATCTAGCTAGTTACGGCAGCATGCAGGCTTAAGATACTTATCCATTCAGTTAGAGGCAGTTGCATGGCTTGAGATACGAACTTCTGAAAAGTACACTAAGTAAGGATTGAGAGAGAAATCGCTTTGTCAGGTATACCAAACTGGAAGCAATAAGCATCTACCTGGTATACACCAATTTGGGAGTTGAAAATAAAAGGTTTGTGGGTAATGTGGCAAACATGTGAATACTGATTGGCAGTTGAGGAAGGATGTATAAAGTCCAGATCAATCACATGTGTAGGGATGTTGACGACTCTGATGGGTTTTAGCTGTGGATAAATAGTCTTATACTTGATGTCCTAGTTCTAGTTCTGATATATAATATGTATATATTTATGGCACCATCATATATTAATTTACTTAAGTATTAATAAAAGTCTGGGGCAGGAGCTACACCCCAAATATTAAAAATATATATATATATATTATATAGTCTTACTGCTACAGAGTTTCATATTTGAAAGCTCCTAAAAGTTACAGAAATAATTAATTAAATTAATTACTACTTTCTATAATTGAACTGTTGATCTTGTCTGTAAAGAGTTAGGCACATAGACTACTAGGCTACAAGATGCTAACCCAAATGTTAAAAAATAATAAATTAAAATAATAAATTAAAAATAAAACAATAAATTATAAAGTAATAAATTAATAAAAAATCTTCTTTTCTAACAATTACTTATATCAAATTTATATCAAAGTTTTTTTTTAAAAAAATAATCTATTTTAAGACAAAATATTAATAGATAAAGTAGCAACTATAAGTTAGCACCTATTAGTTAGAAGTAGTTCTCACATACTATCTGCTAATAGGCTTAAAGTTTATTACTCACTGCAGAAACAGCAGTACTTGTTGTTTAAAAGTAGTTCTCATATATTACTTGTCAACAAGTTCAGAGTCTATTATTCACTAAAAAAAACTAGCATATAGTAGTATTACAAATTTTATTTTGTTTTAAAGAAAAGAAACAATACACTTTTGAGAATAAAATATAAAACAAATGATACTTTTTTTTATCTCTCCTGCTACTACTCCAAAAAATTTTGAAAAGTATGTTCAAAAAAAGCTTATTTCTATTAAAGAATCAGCATTGTTTATTCTTTCTATTTTTTGATAAACTCAGTAGTATGCAGCCACATGTCTATTTATATCAGAAATACAGATCTACTCTATATAATAACAATCAGATTCAGGTTTTAGATTAAAGAAATATCTGAGGTTAGTCAATAATCTAAAAAAATTATTATATTAAGGTTTAACTTTACAGTAGAGATATACAAGTGTTGTATTTGTTATACAATTTTTTTTCAAGCCTGATATAGGTTATAATAGTATATTATATATATATATATATTAAATCTTTGACAGTCTTGCCAGTACTTTTTTTATAGACTTTATTTAATTATTAATAGCGAATGATCTCAAACATAAATTAATATCATTTCTAAACTAAATAAATCAGCCTGAATAGTAACCTGATATCACTCAGCTGTAATAAATATACCTAGCTATAACTTGTTACACCAATCTATATACAAGTTAGATAAACTTTGTTAGCCCATCAAAGCTAATTACTTTATATCTCCTTTCTTTACTAAGAGCAAAATAAAGTGATAATTCTATACTAACAATACAAAATTATCTATAATAAAGAAAAAATAAAAATCTAACAAAAAAACAAACCAAAACAAAGAAGTATTTTAAAGAAAAAAAATCCAAAAGAGAACAATGACAATGTAAAAACAAAAAATTAAAAAGAAAAGCCCAAGTGCTGACAAAAAGAAGAGATTGTCTTTTATCAGAGAATTTTTTTTATTGCAATTCTGTACAGATTTGCAAAAAAATAAAATAATAAATCAAATGAAAATCTGTGCAAAACTTCAAATTTGATACTATAAATGCAGAAATTAGATGCAATTCTGTGCAAAACTTCAAAATTTAAAATTT
>CAJVPY010000792.1:0-23222 GCA_910591965.1 Dentiscutata erythropus
TAGTAAAAATCTTCGCAGGCAAATTTGCCTGCATTACAATTTAAGGGATAGGTTTAAAATTAATATTTAAAAAGTTTATTAACAATATATTATAGCACTGACTAAAGTATCTTCTCTATATATAATATTTTTTCTAGCTAAATAATTCTTTCTAAAATAGCTATTTATATTATATACCCAGTATATACAGTATATAAATACAAATCAAGATACTTCAAACTATGCTCTTTAAATAAAATATCTATTAAAAATAGTCTATTTATAAATACTTTGGGTATTTAAATTAGTGTTATATAGTAATTATTGTAGATTATTGTATATAGTAAATTAAAATAAAATAAAAGCTTTTATTTAATTTTTTAAAATTTATTTGTACTTGTTTATTATAAACTTTAAATCTTTAAAACTAACTTTTAATTTTAATCTATAACTCTAAAAAATATAGTTTAAAAATTTTTATTTTTTAATAATTAGTTTATTTTTATATTATATTATATAATATTTTATTTTAAAAAAGCTAACAGAAAAGAGCCAATATATATCCCCACTCTCTCCCTCCTTTTGACACCCCCCTACTTCTCTTTACACCCTTCTTTTACTCTCCTATATTCTCTTTGCTTTTCTTTGCCTTTTTTACTCCCTTTTTTGGGGGTAAAAAAGGCAAAGAGAGTAAAGAGAAAATATAGAAAGGTAAAAAAAAGGATATAAAGAGGGTAGAGGGGTGTTAAGAGGGAGAGAAAGTAGAAGTATATATTAGCTCTTTTCTGTTAGTTCTCAAATCTAATTTTATATTAATTTATTGAAATAATAAAAACTAAACTAAAACTATTTTTTTACTTAATATTAAATATACAGTATATTTTTAAACTATTTAATTGATAGTTTATAAATTAATGGATTGGATTTACCTGTACTAAATTTAGTACTTTGTACTAAATTATGACGGCAAATAAACTAAAATTTTTATTGATTACAAAAAGCTACTTAGCTTAAAATTAACAAGCCACTTATTTATGTTAAGGGGCTTCTACAGTAAATATTATAGGCCCGTTGGAGTAGTACTGTGTCAGATCGTCAAAATGTAACAATGATTATATCAGGTAAATCTATCTATATAAAAAAGGGTAAAATAGTAAATAAGTTGGCATTATGCACCTGATTTATATTTATTATGAATCAATGAATTACTAAAATATAAAAAGACAATTGTTCAAATAAGTTGAAACTGGTTGGCACTAAATAATTTCAAAAAAATCTTGATTATTTTTTGATTGTCAACTTCTTTGTAATCATGAATTAGGTGCTCTTGAGTGCCCAATATGCTAGCTGTAAAAGAAACACTATATATAAGTACTAGTGGGTATTATGAATGTATAGATATATGAGAATTTTTTTTTTTATAAAACTATTGAGCTTTTTTTAATCTTCTTTTTCCAATACTAAAAATAGAATGAATTTTTTCAAATATCAAAGAAGGTGTCAAGCTTTCTGTTTTGGGCTCTGTTGTTGGTAAAAGTATTGCACATTCACTTTTGGGAGAATTATAGAAAACCAAATAACTTTTAGCAACTGTTTTATGAGTAGCACAGACAAAAATCATTGAATAATTTCTCTTAACTTGCAACCAAAAAAAGAATTGGAAGCTTCAGCGGGACATATAAAGTTTGTGAATTCTTTCCCAAGAAGTATAAGTACTAGTCAAAGTATAAATAATAAATTAGAAGAGGCAAGTGGTAGTAAAATGAATATTTTTAGCAGTAGTGGTAGTGAGAGTAGTCAAAGTGAGGATGAAGAAGCAATAAATATTAGTAACAGAAATAAATTGGTGAAATTGCTACTATTGATCCTTATCAAGTGTTCTGCTCTTATTCTGGTATATCAGTTGTACATATTAATGATATCTTTAGTGCAATGCCTAGACAGTTTTTTGAGTGTTTTTTGCTTGTTGATTTTATTAAGTCAATAGTAATTCCATCAACAAATAGACATGCACATGAATGTGAAAATGGGTGGATTGACTTAATCTAGATAGAATTTATGAGATTTATCGCAGTATTAACAATCATGATATATATAAAATACACAGATATTTGCAATTATTGGTCAACTAAACAAGAAACAAGTGGAGTTTTGTTGACCTTTGGTTAATATATGACATACCAACAGTTTCAAAATATTATCAAGTACTTGATCTTAACAGATATATTGGAAAATGACAACCCTTTTTTTTTTGCATAGCAGTTTTATGATATATTCGATAAAAACCTTACACATGCCATTTTGCCTGAATTATCTGTTTGTATAGATAAATCAATGTGTCAGTGGATGGGTAAGTTAGATAAGGGTCCGTTTTAATGAAAAATACTAAGGGCAGTGTCATTTATTATCTGATTTTTTTTTATCAGAGGCTTATCCCCCCTAGTTTTTAATATATAAATTATTAGGTCTCATATATAAAATTCTAATTTTTTTGATCTTTTCCTCTCTAGAAAATCACCTAATAATTGTCAGCTCCCTAAGAAAGCTGATCTAATTGGTTGCGAATTTAAAGCCATTGCAGATACACAGTTTAATTTGGTTTTAAGGTTAGATCTAGTAGAGCCCCCGGAATATAGTATAAAAAAAAAATTTTCAGACCAATACTCACCAACTGTTGGCTTAGTAATGAGATTAGTAGAACCATAGTTTTATAGTGATAGAATAGTTATTGCAAATTTGTGGTTTAATAGTACGAATGCATGTATTACTTTACATAGCCATAGTCTTTATTCTATTTTACAAATAAAAAAGCATCGCTATTGGCCTAAAAATATTTTTCATAACATCACAGGTGCTTTTGAGAATAAATATAGATCCTTTGTTAATTGTATCTATAAAATGAATAACACAGATTTAACTATATATTCACTTCATAACTGCAAAGATATTGTTCTTCTTGCTAGTTGTTCTATACAGTTTATAGGTCAGAAATAAAGTGATATATCAAGAATATTGGTGATGTAACATTTTGTCAGCCTGTCATGTTTGATGAGTTTTGTAAATGTAAATTGGCAATAGACATACTTAATAACTTATATAACAACGTGCTTTCTTATCATAATATTCTTGTTTCTAAACACTCAGTAGATCGTATTTTTGCTTTTTACCTTTTGTAGCAGAGGCCAACAGCTTCTCCACATATTGCCGATTTGTTCTGGAAAGACAAAATACAAAGCATATCGATTTTTATAAGCGATTAACAAAATTGATTTTTGAATTCTACACTAATACATCGATTTTCAATCGAACTAAAAAAAGAAAAAATCAAGATTTGGATAATTTTGAGTATAATCTTACTAGCTTTAATAGTAATCCTGCAGTTTCAAAGGATGAGGAAAAGTATATTCAGCACCGATATACAAGCTGTCATAATTGTACAACCACCTGTTGTAGCTGTACGGCTACTCAAGAAATGTGTACAGATTGTTGGGCTCAGCATATCCGTACATTGTATGGCACAAATACAACAAGGTTAAATATTTTTTTTATTTATTGTTTAAGGCTTATTTTATTGTTTTTTAAAAGTAAAATTTGATTTTTTTTTTATAGTTAGCTATATGATAGCTTTTTATACTATACTAAATTTAGTACATCTATATTTGCAAAATAGTAGCAGATCATAATATTATCTTTTTTTATTATTTATATTATAAATATAAATGAAATTTATATTTTTAAATAAAGTAATATATAGTGATTTTTAAATATTAAAATTATTTAATTTTATTAAGTTTTGGTGTCTCTATGAATTTTATAAAACTATTCAGTTTTAGTACAAATCAGTAAATCCTATCCATTAATATATTGTATTAATATTAGACAAAAATATAACATTATACAAAAACATAATTTAATATTATATACTCTAAAAAATAATGTTTAATTTTTGCTGAATATTCTTTTTAAACTTTTTTTTGATACATATCTACTATTTTAGCACATAATGAATATCTAAGGCTTAACATTGTATCAATGACCTTCCATGTTATACCTAATACTCTTAAATATATTCCTACTTCTAGTTAACAAATTTATTATGCAAACCTGCAATTAAATAACACAACCCAATTACTGATTTTTTAGCCTCATTTATATTATAAGCTAAGCATTCTTTCAGAATAATTGTATTTGTTATATAGTTAAAAAAATCCTTAAGACTCGGATTAATATTTTCAATTATTTGTTCAAAATTTACTGGGCCTAATTCTAAACCAGTACATTCCTGATGTTGTTGGTAGTATAATGCTTTTGTTAACATATCTACACTCGAAGCGAATATATTTTATTTATTAAAAATAAAATAAAATTTACAAAAAATACAATTTATAAAATAGAAAAAAAATTAAACCTAAAATACTATACATTATTCAATAATAAGTTTATTGGCTCTAAGATATTGCTTGACATAAGGTTCAGATCTATTAGCATTAGATCCAGCACATTTTTTTTTTGAATATATTTTTTACAATAATGTGAATAGCAAAGTTGTTTTCCAACTTCAAGATAAGAATATGTCTCTAATGTTTCTTTCATGTGGTATTTTTTATATACAAGCTTTGTGATTATATGAAATTTAATATCAGAATTCATATAATCAATAATTGAACAGAAACCAAAATTCTTGATGGGTATTATTTATTTATTTTTTTTTAAATAAAATAATTAGTTATTAAAAGACTATATATTAAATAATAGCAGCAATAAAACTTACTATAAAACTTGGCCTTGAAGAAACCTTATTTTGAAAAACTGATTTAAAAAACTTGACTCAGAGAAACCTAACCTTTGGTAAAAGTAAAACCCCCAAAAAAACACAAACAACTTCTTGGCAATAGTGAAAGACCCTTGACTACAACAAAAATTAACAACAGACTTAGCCTGGTAAAACTTAATCTGGCAAAACTTGACTATTAAAGTTCAACTATAGTAAAACTCAACTACAATAAAGCTTTAATATAGCAAAATCTAACTACAACTTCTACTCAACAATCTTCAATTATACGTAAACTTGACTATAAAGAAACTCAACAAAACAGTTTTATTTGTAATGAATTTTTTAACCACAAAATTTTTTGATTGATAAGATCGTATATACTACTATAGTAGTATAAATTTTTTTGGGCCAATCATATCTAACAAATTAGGATCTATAATGTGTAAATCTGCGGCCAATAATATAGAACTTCTGTCATACTATTTACTAGTTGGATATTTCATAAGCTATATGTTGATTGCATAGAGCCACTACTTAGAACAAATGATGAACATAAGTATATAGCTATAGGAATTGAAGACTTAATCAGATTTATCAAAGCTCGAGTAATTAGAAAGAAAAATACAAAGACAATTGTCCAATTTCTATGAGAAGAAGTGATAATATAACATGGGTACTTTGCAGAATTAACCTCTGATTGAGGTACAGAGTTCAAGAATAGGTTGATTAATGAACTTACTATGTGTTTGGGAGTTAAACAATGTTTTAGTGCAAGCTATCATCCTGAAGCCAATAGGAAAGTGGAAGAGCTATATAAAAAATTACTTGCATATTAAGAAAGGTTTGTGCTAAAAAGCAAAACCATTGGCATTAATATTTACATAAAGCAGTTTGGGCTTTGAATATCACAATAAATGATTTGGGTTACTCACTCTTTTGTTTGGTTTATAGCAGAGATGCAATTGCCCCAATCGAATTGACTCTTGAAAGCTATCAAGTTCTCATAATGAAATTTAAGATACTACAAATGAAAAATCAAGTACATTAATTGTAGCAAGCCTGTTAGAGTTGTGATAAAATTTGAGAAAAGTGAAAGGAGTTTTATGATAAACATGCCAACCAATATAAAGAAAAGATTAATGTTGAAGACTTGGTGTTGGTATATAATTCAACTCTAGAAATGACTTACTTAAGAAAACTAGATTACCGATAGATAGAGCCCTATAGAGTTAGATCTATAGGAAGGCATAATCAATACTATTTAAACGAATTAGATAGAACACAATTAAAAGAACCTCTTATCTAAAATAGAGTCAAACACTTACAAAGAATGAAACAAAGTGTGAAAAAAAAGATTACAATCTTGAGGATAATGATTGTTGGGATCTAGCTCCTGTGATAGAGCAACAGAATATATGGTATACTTTGTAAAGGGAATACAGCTAGTATTAGTGTTGTATACAGATGTTGTTCTATTAAAATTTCAGGGATGCAAACAGTCCCGAATAATGTTCCATGTCCTGGGAAATATCCTATGTTCATGATAGTGTTCTATATCACAGCGACCTCATTGGCTAAAAAGGACACTATTATTATAATCACTATGTAGAGAGCACCCAATCTCTTAAATATTTTCTATGATTATTAAATTTTATCTATTTGCTTTAAAAAATATAAATTTAATTTCCAAAATATTGGTTACCTAAGTTGATTTCATTTTTAGTATAAAATACTATGTTATTTCTAAAATTTAGATAGCATCCAACTGTATCACCAGTAGTATATCCATGAGGATATAATGATGTTAATTTGTAAGGAAACAAATTAAAAATTTACTATTACCGAGCATGAGAATATTATTTATATAAGCTAAATCATCTATTTTTTTATTGCTTTGCTTTGTACAATACCCGATTGCAATCATTCTATTTAAGAAAATGGAATTAAAGATTATAAAAATCATAAGAACAAAGGCGATGTTTATATTATTGTTGTGGGGTTAATAAATATATAGAGTTATACACTCAATTCTGCTTAGGGTTCGTTTAGTCTTGCACTTGCTTTGTACACAGCTACGTTCCTTACTCAAACACTGCCCTCTACTCAATAACAACTTCTCACGTCCTTACTAACTCAAGGCACTAAGTTACTATTATTTAGGCACAGGGTATTCTTTAAGAAAACGAAAGCATGGGTTCGATCTGCAAGATCGAACCTATATTTCCATTGTTTACATCTGATCACGTTCCACGATCAGTAACATGATTGTGACGCGTGATATTGAACCCCGGCACTACGAAGTATAGGGGTAACCTAGAGATGCGAACCGTTTGCCGATCCTAACAGTTTTCGGCCCAAATTAACTGTAATGCGGGCCAAAAACTGTTAGGATCGACAAACGGTTCGCATCTCTAGGGTAACCTAAAATATCACCTCAGTTATGAAATAATTATTAATGATACCCATTTTTTCCTTTGTTTATAATTTTAATTTCAAAGTAAAATATTCCACACTCTGAAGAGATTGGATGATTTGCTCGAACTATAGCAGCTTTAAAATCATCAGGATCTTTAATTAAAAGGTTTAATCAATAAAAAATTATAATGATATTCTTTAAATTACTAGCGATTAACTTATTAAATATGTTTCTGCAAGATTTCCCAATTTCATATTACCTGTATAATTCGCCTTAAGTTCACTTGAATCTATGTCAATAAAAGTGATTTGTCATTAATATCCCATGCAGTCGGCAAAACAATATCATTGTACGAAGTTATTAATCTAAATCTCCTTTTAGGTTAAAATTGAACTCAGATCTTTCATTTAGATGATTAGTGAAAGAAAAGTAGGAATGTTGTTTTTGTAAGCATTTATATCGAACACATCAGCCAAGACCGGATTATATATTGGGTTATATTGCTGCATTATCCATCTTTTGCAGGCCAATATAAGGTTCAACTAACAGAATTGCACAATTTATAAAAAACTTACATTAAACCTAATATAGCCTCATAGGGCATTAGCTAACTTTTGTAGATCTACCCGTGATTACCCGTCAATAATATTAATTTTTGCGTCTATTTTGCAATATCGATATATAATTAGATTATTCAAAACCTTACATATATATTATATATATTTGATCTTCAACATGTACGCAGTTCTTTTATACAGTATTTGTTCTGTATCATGTTCGTGAAGAGTATAACCTATACATCAGATTGAAATGCATATCATGAGACAAAGCAATAAGATATTATAGTGTTTGAATTCTTTACAATAACTAGAGGTGCAGGCATTTATAATTTTGGAGGTAGCTGCCCCAACAAAAGTATCACGGCGATACAGTATATTTGCCGTATAACGATAAGTAGAAGTGCCGCATGCCAAATGCATAAGTGTTGTATGCCGTATGCCTTAATTTAGTGATTCATGTTTACAACCACTTATTTACTACTAACACCCTTCAGATTACCATTATATTCGGTCAGTGAGTGCTACAATAAATTTTTAATGGTATAAAAATATATATAATGATTAAATGGTAACCTAAATACAGCAAAAGTATACATTGTAATGATGGTATTTGGCATGTGATCTCGACAAACAAAAATGAGAATATTAATTATTGCATCAGAGAATTTCAGTTTAGAACCATGAAAATGCAATTGAACGGATTTCATTCAATAAATTACTGTATAAGTGCGAATAACGTTCGTGGGTGTTTTGAAAATCGGATCCTTCAAAAATAACTTAACGACATATGTACGTATTCCCCTAGTTCGTGTCATGTACCCGGGTACTCATATGGGGATATACCGTTTGAATACTTTTATGTTTTTAATATGTTTTACTATTACATGCCCGGGTATATAAGTATGATACCCTCACACTTATATACCCGGGTATAAATCAAGATTTGGATCCAAAATCGCCGCAGAGTACAGCCCACAGAGGGTAGTATATATTTTCAACATTAGCGTTCATGAGCGTCCCGAATTAACGATGTAGCACATAATTTATTGTGATAAATGATATACAGTCGACACCACTCTCTATAAGTGCAACCTCACATGCATTTTCTCTATAATGATAATTTGATCGGTCTAATGTATATTATCGTTAAATATAGATTACGCTTCATAAATAAATATTCTATAAATGCACTTTTACCCAAAAACGTGCAGTTATAGGATTTAGAAAACCTACTCTTATTTCGAAATAATGCACATGAGTGTATTCGAAATAATGCGCAGGTGAGCGTTATTAGTGTTATAAATCGAAAAAAAAATCGATTAGTTGGTTAGTTGACAACTAATCGATTGAACTTTTTAGATACCAACTAATCGAATTAATCAATTAATCGATTATCGATTAGTTGCGGTTTGCAAAATTATATAGATCAAAAAAAAATAAAAAATCGATGATTTTTGATTTCCGATTTTTTTTTTTAACAGCATATTTGATTTAGTATCTCTTGTAGGAATATAATTTATTAAAGAATTTGATTGTGATAAAATTTACTATTGCATAATGAGCAAGAAAATTTAGAAATTGCACCAAATTCAATCTTATAAGAATTACACAGGTTGAATCAATGAATAACGGGTACATATCGGGAGACAATCTCCCGATAATATCTAACACCAATATACTACCGATATGCTACAGTTATCTGGCGGATCTATGGTAGAATAATGGGTACATGGGAGATTTGTCTCCCGATATGTACCCGTTATTCATTGATTCAACCTGTGTTATTAGCATGATTCTAAAAAATTAATTTGTTTATTATTTAAAGAATCATGAAATTTCAATTAAAAGCATAAGAAAATTTGGTATAATTTTTTTTTGTTGGAAATATAGTTACAATAAGTTTTATAAGTTGTACAAAAAGACACTTGTGCACCCAAAGCATCTTCCGGGATAATAATTTTTGGCCATTAGAAAATATTTTTTTAAAAAAATGTATACTAAATAAAATATATAATATCAGTTGATATGCAATCATCGATTTCTTTTTTTGATCTGCAAATTTTTGCAAACCGTAATCGATTATACGTAGCGCTTTGCAAAAAGATGTGACCCCAAGATTTTGTGATGATGAACGAGGAAAATTTCTGAGATTCTAAATTGCCTATTAATTCATATTTTCGATCAGTTATATTTATATTTATTTGAAAAGTGGTAAGATTTTTAAAATCTACAGGATCTCTGATTTTCACACGGCATTGTGATCTGCAGACGTCACATATTTTTGCATCAATTAGTTATAATTTACAATTAATCGAACAATCGATTAATCAATTAATTGCAACTTAACAATTAATCGATTAGTTGCAACTAGTTTGTCAACTAAAAAAATAATTACTCAACTAATCGATTGGAAAAATTTTGGCGATTTGTAACATTAGGCGTTATTTCGCGCTTATATGGTATCTAATGTTAAAGAAATTGGCAAAAGAGAATTTAGAGAATTTGGGTATGTATATTCAGCAACTTTGTTGGATGATATACGAAAAATTGATTATAATTGTGTAAAGCGCGTGAACCATCTTGTACAAAAACTTAAATTTGATTGGCCAGATAAATTTTCCGCTATATGACATTCACGGCAATAACCTCGGGTAGTACTTAGAGTTTGGAACCGGTTTTATTTTTCATATGTTAAAACCGATTAAACCAACCCAGGTTTAACATATTAAAAATAAAACCGGTTCCAAACTCTAGGTAGTACGACCTCTACATCATAGCTGTAATGCTGTAAGTAGTCACTACTTTGAAAAATGTCTGCATCATTAACACTAACATATGTTTTTCCAGTTAAATGACTATAGAGATTCGTTTAGTTCACATAGAATCAATTAAAATGGCAACCTTTTATTTTTATTTCATAAATATTATTAGCGAATGTTCTATTTCATCGCTGAATTAAAGATTAACAAAGATTATTTTAATTCCATATTGCACATATGAATTGGATATATTATTAAAAAAAAAAAAAAAAAGCCAATAGATTAGTGACGGGTTTTTAGATTTCACATATTGGCAAAAAAAAAATTCATGAAATTTTTGATATGTAATACAACCATCCTAATTAAAATACTAAATTCTAACCCTAGAGCCGTTAGAATGATTTTATAATACATCCTAACACTAACCATAAAGAGCTGTTATAATGATTTTATATTACGAACTAACACTAACCATTAAGAGCTATTAGAATGATTTTATACTACGAACTTTCTTATCCTAACATTAACTATTAAGAGCTATTAGAACGATTATTTAATTATTTTTAATGTTACATCGATGATTGGCTAAAACTCACATGATTTCTGCCTTCTTTTTACATATATATTTATGCAAAAGAAATTTGAGAAGTGTAGATTATTCACCTTTATCCCGCAGGGTATGGTAATAAAGATGCTTAAATCTTATCCGTCATTTTAATGACGGGTGTAGCACGGGGATGGTAAATGACTTGAAATGACCCAAATGACTAATGACCAGTCATTGGATCATTTCACATTCAAATAGCGATAGTTAACTGATAATCTAACGCCTTTTAGTCAGTCAAATTTGATTATTAGACATACCGGTAAAGTTTATAAAATATTATCGATAATCGTAGCTACATATAAAAGTCAAAATTTACTAAGTTAATCGATGTAAATATTGATTAACCTAGTAAAATTTTGACTACGATCATTGTAGTAAAATCACAGCGTTTGATAACTTTTTATATTAGCTATCTGACCAATAAAATTACTTCGTAAATGACCTACACAGGTTGAATCAATGAATAACGGGTACATATCGGGAGACAAATCTCCCAATATGTACCCATTATTCTACCATAGATCCGCCAAATAACTGTAGCACATCGGTAGCATATTAGTAGCATATAGGTTAGATATCGGGAGGTAGATCGATAATGGCAACATAACAGTAACATACCGGGACATCCGGTATCTTACTCTTAGTCCAAATAGTGCTAAGAGTAAGATACCGGGATGTCCCGGTATGTTACTATTATCGATCTACCTCCCGATATCTAACATATATGCTACTAATATGCCACTGATAGCGGATCTATGGTAGAATAATGGGTACATATTGGGAGATTTGTCTCCCGATATGTACCCGTTATTCATCCTGTGCTAAATGACCTAATTGCCCAAATGACCAGATCATTTACTCAAATAACTTGGTCGTTTAAATTGAGTAAATGACCTGGTCATTTACCATCCCTGGTATAACATCTACTTAGCAAGAACCTTTAAATTTTGTTAAATATTTTTGTCATATAACCATAATATAATAGTAATCTGTTTAAAATATTACTAATATCTTAAATGATAAAAAGATAGTTAATAGTAATTTAACAGAATAAAAATACAATTTTTATAGCCAAAATTCTCGTGATCTAATTAATGATTGGATCTATGTAATTCTCGTACCATTCGAGTCATTTTGACAAGTCGATTCGAATGGTACCAAATTATACAGATCCAGTCACTAGTTTATGATTATTTTGGCTATAAAAATTGCTCTGAGGGAGTGCTTATTTTTGGAGGAATACGGTATTTAATTACAGTATATTTCAATTATATTAGTAAAACGTTTAGCACAATCAAAGGTTTCTGAAAAAATAGTACAAATAATGGCAAATCGGGTATAAAAATCGCGTCTAATTTTAAATTGATTATGATTTCGTAACAAACATTGACATAATCAAGTAGTGATAATGTAGTAATCAATTTAAAATCAGACACCCGATTTATACCCGATTTGCCATCATTCGATCTGTGTAAGGCTCTCAGATTTCAACATTATCCGCGACAAAACCTGCAATATCTTTTTTTTTTAATCAAATAAAAAACAATTACGTATTATATTTAAAAAAGTAAAAAAGGCTTCAACAAATTAAATCCAAATTGTGTGACTAGTAATTTTACATACGTCATTTTTGACGTAATCAAACATACTTACTCATTTACACATGTTAAAACTTGATCTTAATCTGAATATCCAACCACTAACATCCATTAGAATTACACAAAAAATTAGCCTATTACCATATTCTACTACTTACAGTAACGGCAACACCCGTGATTAAGACCGGGTATCACTACCTGTTTCTTGAATAAAACCCGGGGGACTTTTAATATGCCCGGTTCTTCGATTTTAAACATGGATAAGCAGTGACATACGGTAACTCTTATTTTTATACCTAATATTTAAATTCTATAGTCAGTTAGCTGTTATGCGAATTTACTAATTTGTAAAACGCAGACTAACTCGATTGACCTAAAGGTTTGGAACCTAGTTTTAAATTTTATGCTAAAACCAGGTTTAATCTATTTTTAGCATATACATGGAAAAATAAAATCGATTCGAAACTCCAAACTCCTTAAACTCGATCAACAGATCCTATTATTGGATCATTCTTTAATTTAATAGATTAATTTTTTAAAAAGATTCACATAGGTTAAATTATTATCGATATAAATTTTCTTTTTTGTTTTTTTATCGGTAACGATAATAAAAGCGGCAAAAATTTAAAAAGATCCGGAATTTCCAAAACGGAGTAGATCATTCACAATTTAAAGAATAGTATGTAGGACAATCAAAGGTTTGTTTTTTAATTGATATTTTTCGATGGAAAGTATTTTAATAGAAATTTTTGGTCTAGATCAATCAATCTCCTTATTTAGTTAGTTAAAAATAAAAGCACATGATCATATGTTTATTGTTTATATAATGAGATCAAGCAGTGAATCAAAAAAAGATTAGTAAAAAAAATTCTTTGACGTTGAACTCCGATGATTCTCTGATTTTTTTATTACCATAATAAATATAGAGAAACCAAATCCGGTTTATTAAAGAAGAACATATCATAACTAATTCTAGATTCAAATTCTTTAAATAAAAAATGTATCGATTTATCATAATAAAAAAAATACAAACAAATATTAAAGATATTTTTTTTGATGATCCAATTTTATAATGTAACGTATCAAGATAAAGCAGAACCTCCCATATTTATCGACAATATTCACATGTTCAAAAAAATTAACAAATTTAGAAATTATTTAAATTGTAAATAAATTGATTTATGGAGAAAACTGGTTTACGAAAGTAGATTTCAATGGCGTAATTTTTGTATTGCATAAACTTAAATATGAATCACGTGAATAAATTTTCATACCAGAACATTCGTGAATTTTTTACAGTAAATAATATATTCTACTGTAATATACAGTATGAAGATAATAATATACAAGAGAAATTTAATATATTTTAATGTTCTTTAACTTGTTGAAGACATAATCTCTCTCATGATCTTTACCATTTTTTCACCAACCACCATGTGTTCAACTTGACTAACCCTTGAACCTTTAACCAAACTATCTTCACCCATAACTTTTTCATAATCATCAAATTCATTATTCACTTGATCATCATCATCATCACTTCGAATTTCTTGAAGATGCATTAAATTTGAAATATTACTTGGAGCCCATAAATAATCACATAAATGCTTTTGTTCTACAGGTGATAATATTTCTTTTAATAATATAGATAATGGTTCATCTAATGATTCATGAAGTATTATTGATGATGAAGATAATAATTTATTTTTTTTGTTTGTTGATGATAATGATTTTCTTGTAGTATTGTTAATTTCTTCCGATGAATTTTGTGATTTATCATCATTTAAATTCAATGGTTGAATATGTAATTTATGAAAATGTGAATGTTCAATTTTAATCACATTTAACATACGAAGAGCAAAATCAAGACATTGAGAAGATGTAATACATTTAGATCGACCAAGTTGATTAATTGAATCAAAAACGGAACTAAAACGTTTAATAAATGGGAAACATCTATTATCATCTCTGGCTTCAAAAGGAAATTTTGCGCAAGATCTTTTTGAAGATATTGAATATGATTCAAATTTTGATATCCATGTATTAAGTATTCGAAGATTATCAAATTGCGTTGGTGGATGTGATAAAACAGGAAAAGGATGAGATGTGTGTGATAATACTAAAGGATTTGAAAAGGTGGCCGACGTAGGTGAAGTTGAAGCTGATAATGGTGGTGATGGTAATACGTTATTAATATTATTAATATTATTATTAATATCGTTATTAATATCATTATTATTATCATTATTAAGTGGTGGTGAAGATTGATTTATTGATGTTTCATTATTATTCGAACGATTACTATCATGAGAATTTTTTCTATATAAATGTTTTGGTCGATTATTACGTCGTGATCTTCTTTTACTTCTTGGATTTCTTGATAAATTTGAATAATTAAAGAAAGGTTTTGAAACAGGTTCAACTTGATGGGTAAATTTTTCATGTAAATTTGGATAAGCGTCTATTAATAGTTTCATCATCTCAAAATTTCTATCGCGATTACATTTTCTAACCAACCATTTCCAACAAGCTTCAATTCCTTCTTGAAATCCAATTTCACAGCAAACTGATAAACATCCAACACCTTTCGATAAATTATTTGCTAATTCCAGATCCCATTTTTTTGTATAAATTAATTTTAACGTGCAATAAAAGTTAATAATATCTTCTTCGTTAACATGAGTAGGTAATCTCACAATGATTTGTTTTTCATTAATAATATTTCGTTTTAACATTGAAGGTGATTGTGAGAGTTGCTCTTTAAAGAATTGAGATTGAAATAAGACGACAGAGTGTAAACGAAGCTCTGAAGGTATTCCGGCGCAGTTAGCTAGAACACCTTTATCTTCGAATGTCAATCTAACATCACTAAACGTTTTTCCTTCATTCCAAAGTAATTCACCCACGTTTGGATAGTTATCAATATTAATATTTTGTTTATTATAAAAATAAGGTGAATGTTTTCGTTTATAACTACTTGCTCTTGATGGATTGGAAGAACTATCAAAAATTGAAAACGATAAACTATTGTCATTTTGTTTTGATGGTACGAAATTGATACTGTCAGTATCCGAAGAAGTTTGAAGTTCAGCATCCGTATCAGAGCCTATGAGTGGCAGATAGTCTTCATTCGTAATGGATGTTTCAGGTGTCATTTTTCTCATTTTTTTTTGCAGACGAGTATAAAATAAAATTAATTAAATCGACACTTGATGCTCTTTTAAGTGTTTATATAAATGTTTATATATACAATTAAAATGTTACAAAAAATTGCCACCAACAACAACAAAAAAAATAAAATAAAGTAATATAAAATAAAAAATACAAAAAAAAGAATATAGAAATTTTCACTATTGTACTTTAAAAGTTATTTTATACAGATTAAACACTCACTATATTTTATATCCAAATAAGGATTAGATTGTATGCAAGGTTGCAAACCTTGACGTTCATATATAATAATTATACAAATCGAGTTTCTGTCCAAATCTAAGTTCAAATTATCGTTCTACAAACGGGCACTCGTACGGGAACTGCAGGAGTTTTCGATATCCAATCCCAAACTCCACTATAAGATACCAAATAGTTGGGTAACGTTTCATTGCATCAAAGAGTGTTTGGGCGGCAGTAGAATTAAGATGAATTTAGGATCTTAGACTTGCAAAGCCAAAATGTATTTTTAATCAACTCTTAAACAGTTCTGCGATGATTATTGGTAGATTATTTTTATTAAAAGTGGATGCGGGGTATATACGTATAGTGAGTGAGCGACATGCGGTTTTTAAAACCAACGATGAATTATTTATTATTTTGTCGATTGGAAAATTTCAAATTCAGGTATGATACGTTTTAGATAACCATATATAACAGTAATTTCTACAGTTTTCAATCCTTTGTTTATTTAACGCATATATCTCATTCTATAAATATATTTTTCCTATAATTGAAAGCCAGGTATCAGTCGGCGCACAAAAAAATATGGAAATTTGGAAAAGTTGTAGATAACAGAAATCAAAAAGTAGTGCTCAAAAAGAATTCTCTTCACGTAATAAAGTCTTTATGACTTCAATGTTTCGGGTATAGTTTAATGATTATATTCTGTCATAACTTTTATAAATAAATAAACAAACGTGCGTATACTGTATAAATAAGTATATTGCATCCAAAACAATTTACTTCCTGACAGACGTTAATTTCAGATTATTGCGCCATCATTATTGCGCCATTTTTACATTGTTAAATTTCGTCATTATTACTTCACTATTTTTAAAATTTAGTGTTGTAAATCAATTACGTATAAAACGTGTCTATAACGTATTAACGTACAGTGGCCTCCAAAAGACATCATCGTCTTCACGTAATCTAATGGCGCAAAAGCCACTACTGTAGCATAAGAAATAATTTAGTGGAGTCTCCATCGTCGTATATACAGATATACAAGTATTAAACTGTAAATTTCTTTGTCAATAATAATAATAATAATAATAATAAATAATAATAATAATCATAAAATACGTAGTATTGTTTTTTATGTGCTTTTTATGCGCATTTACCCTCATTACATAGAAAATTTAATGAAATATTCTAATAAATTATAGCTCTCCGTTTGCTCATATAGTACTCTAAAAACATTGGATGTATGCCGTATAAAGATTCTTATTAATCCATCCTTGAAAAATATATTATTGTCTTCTACCGTTTTTTATTACATTATTAAAATCATAACGGAAAATAACGTGCTTGTTTATTAACATTATTATTCCACATTCTATATAATTGTATGACGGAGTTTACAACTTATAATCACTACTTACCGTTACTTTAATTAGTAAAAAAAAAAACCAAGTTTCTGGCAATGCTTGTTATTTCCCCGGAAACGCTTGTTATTTCCCGGACTTCCGGGAAATAATCCGGTAGATCTTCGGCTTGCTGGGGCCCCGGATGACCATCATACAAGTTACTCTCGTTATAATGAACTCTCGATATAAGTATAGTGTATATAAAAACCCTCTCGATATCTGATATAGTGAATTTACTTAAAATTTACTAATAGACTCTCGATATAGTAAAGAAATTTCACAGCCCGATCACTTCATTATAGCGAGAGCGACTTGTATCAATAACCACAACTATATTTAAATGTCCGAAGCCAAAAATTTCATGTGAATTAAAAATAAAAAATAAAACTATTGGCTAATAGTTAATATAACGAATCTAAAAATAGGTTCGGACATAAACATACACACAAAATCTGGTCTACCATTAAGTTCTCGCTACGCTTTGGATAATATTTATTTAATGATCTGGAAATTTGTTTATTACACATTTAATATTTTAAGTTTGCAAATCTGTAATTTATAATTTCAGTTGATGATCCCAAAAAATAGGTTCAGTATTTACTTGTATGTAATCTGTGTTAGGTTAAGCCACCATCTTTGTTAGGAATAAAAATAGATTTATTATGATTTTCCAATTTAAAATCTCGTGTAGCAATGGCTCGAAGGGTAATTTTCCTAGCAAAAGCCATTAGGCAAATTTTTATCTGATGTTTCAGAAATTATGATAACAACTATAATATAAAAAACGGTTATAATTTTTTTTTTTTTTATACAAGAATAAAAAAATTTTATATAGAAAAAAATTTTAACTGTTCTAAAAAAGTTATCCGCCCGAGTAATGAGATACAATTATTTGTTGGCATGACCTTATTTTTATTAATTCATGAAATTCATTGCCGGAGGTCTTCTCTCAAAATTATTCTTATTTAATAAATTCCCAACTCTAACCGTAACCTCTACTTCGTTTATACTTCCCCTTCCTAATTATCATAACTAATTAATTAAATTATATAATCAAAATATAAACACGAATAAAAAATAACAAACATACGTATATAGCTATTAAAATAAGCTTTACATTGGATGACATAACGATATCTCGGCCTCCATCTCCAGAACAAAAAATTTTAACGATTTTTGAGATTCTGAATATTGAATTGAACATGTTTGCAGATATTATGACGGTTTGCAAAAAGGTGTGACCCTGTGATTTCGTACTGATGATAGCGGAAAATTTCCGAGATTTTAATCCCTATCGATCGTAGTTTCGATCAATACCGTCTATATTTTATTCGGAATCTTTAAAATTCTCTAAGAATCGAAAAATCTACTAGAATCGGTCGATTTCTTGTGATTTTACATGACATTATAATATGCAGAGGTCACACCTTTTTGCAAACCGCTATAATAGTAAGAAAGATGCGGTAATAAATATCGATTTAATAAAATTCTTAAAAAAATTTGTATTTATCAAATTTAAAAATACTAAACGTTAAAGATTTTGATTGAATATTGAATCCAAGTTACCGTACAGCACTGATTAAAGTATCTCCCATGTATAATACGGATTTGGTAAACTTCGCCGACAACTACTTCACCGACAGCCATTTCGCTGACAGCCCACCTCCCCGACAACCCACTTACCCGACAACCCACTTCCCCGAATCCATTTCTCCGACATCCGATTTCACCGACAGCCACTTTCTCGACATCTCATTTCACCGACATTCTACTTCACCGACAGCTATTACAACTGCTCTCATATATTCTGGGGAAACCAAAATTTTATAAGCACTTAAACTTTGAACGAAGACTACTCAGCACTTGCCTGGTCAAATTCGATCAATTTTTTTTATTTTAATTCTGTGAATTATAGAATTAAAATAAAAAAAAAATTGATCAAAGTTGACCATAGTAGTCTTCGTTCAAAGTTTAGGTGCCTATAAAAAAAAAGCTGCGGCCAAATTTTTTTAAATTTTTAATGAATGTTTCTCGGCAACCAGCTACCCAAATTCTGCCAAATTTTTTTATTTTTAATTCTATGTACTCTCAGAATTAAATTTAAAAAAAATTCATCAAATTTTGATAGTTGGTTGTCGGGAAATTTTTGGTTTGAATTTTTTTTTTGCTGTCCGTGAAGTCATGTGATAAGTTAAATGGCGCAAAAAAAAAAATTTAAACAAAACTTTCTTGACAACTATCCAAATTTGAATTTTTTTATTTTAATTCTGAGTTCATAGAATTAAAAATAAAAAAACTTGGTAGAATTTGGGTAGCTGGTTGCCGAGAAACATTCATTAAAATTAAAAAAAATTTGGCCGCAACTTCTTTTTTAAGATATCTAACTTTGAATGAAGACTACTCGGCATTAATCTGGTTAAATTCGATCAAATTTTTTTTATTTTAATTCTGAGATTATAGAATTAAAATAAAAAAATGATCGAATTTGACCAGGCAAGTGCCGAGTAGTCTTCATTCAAAGTTTAGTTGCCTATAAAAAAAAGCAGTGACCAAATTTTTTATGAATGTTTTCGGCAACCAGCTACTCAAATTCTACAAATTTTTTTTTATTTTTTAATTCTATGAACTCGCAGAATTAATATAAAAAAAAAAATTCATCAAATTTGGATAGTTGGTTGTCGAGAAATTTTGGTTTAATTTTTTTTTTGTGCCATTTAACTTATCATATGACTTCACGGACATTCATGTCCGCAAAAAAAAAAAAAAAAAAAAATTAAAACAAGGATTTCTCGACAACCAACTATCCAAACTTGATGAAATTTTTTTATTTTATCTGTGAGTACATAGAATTAAAAATAAAAAAATTGATCGAATTTGGTCAGGTAAGTGCTGAGTAATCTTCGTTTAAAGTTTAGGTGCTTATAAATTTTTGTTTACCCCAGAATATATGAGAACAGCTGTAATAGCTATCGGTGAAATGGGTGTCGGTGAAATGAGATGTCGAGAAAGTGGCTGTCGGTGAAATCGGAAGTCAGAGAAATGGATTCGGGGAAGTGGGTTGTCGAGGAAATGGGTTGTCGGGTAAGTGGGTTGTCGGGGAGGTGGATTGTTGGCTAAATGGCTGTCGGCAAAATTGGTGTCGGCGAAAGAGGTGTCGGTGAAATTGGGATATACCGTATAATACCCCTCCCCAGCTATTGAAAGGTTCCCTCTAAAATATCTGGATATGGCCGTTTATACTATGTACCCGGTACATACATGAATTAGACCAAGGTATCCCAAGCTGTACCCTTCGAGTAAAATACCCATCAAAAATGGTCTATTTGTAAAATACCCCGGGTACTTAAGTCAGTGCTGTACGGTATGTCTCATATTTAAAAGTCGATCTTAAATGTAAATACATCTTGCTATATAACTAATCGAATTAATAAATAAAAATAATCTTGAATTATTTCTCGGAAAAATCGTGATTTTGCAGTGACTACATACATGATTTTGGTGGCGAGTTAAGGATTTACTTCTATTAAGGGGTTTCGGAATTAAATTTGGTAAATCTTATTTTGATAAAATAAGAAGACATATTTATTTTGAAATAAGTAATGTACAAATCCTATTTATTTTTTAATTAAAATTCGAATACACTTATTTATATGATCTTCCTTATTATAAATTGTTAATCGATACTGCTTCTAATACCATTTTATGCCTAACATGCCTAAAATTTCAAATCGACAAAGACACTTATAAACGAGTACTTAACTAGCACGAATAAGGCTATTACTAAAGTTCTGGATAAAGAAATCGACAAACTATTCGAATTAATACAAGCCATAGAACCGGATCGATATCTTACTATACGTGAAAGAACAATTAAATTTAACGATTTTTTCAACTAAGCTATATAAAAAAATCTAAGCGAAAGTTTAATAAGTTATATAAAAAATAATTTGAGCGAAGGTTTAGCAAGTTATATAAAAAAATAATTTGAGCTAAGGTTTAATAAGTTATATAAAAAAATACCTTAAGTGAAGGTTCATAAGTAATTTGGGTAAAAAATTTGAGTAAAGTTCAATAGTAATTTGAGCGAAAGTTTTGTATGTAAGTGAAGGATCAGTAAGTAATTTGAGTGAAAGTTCAGTAAGCAATTTGAGCGAAGGTTCACTAAATAATTTGAACGAAGGGTGTAAAAAAATAATCTGAGCAAAGGTTTAATAAATAATTTGAGCGAAGATTCAGTAAATGATTTGAGCGAAGGTTTAGTAAATAATTTGAGCGAAGGTTTAGTAGGTTATATAAAAAAAATACCTTAAGTGAAGGATCATTAAGTAATTTGAGCGAAGGTTCAATAAATAATTTGAGCGAAGGGTATAAAAAAAATAATTTAAACGAAGGTTCAATAAATAATGCACTCGGATAATGTGTACCAGGTTGGTGACGTAGATCTCCTGAACTAGTGTTTTAAGCCGGCTTAGCCAGTTAAGCCAGCCAATATAAAGCTGTCGGCTGGCTAATGCAGCTAAGGGTCACCAATCGCATAATAAGTATTTTTTTATATAACCCAAACAAAATTAAGAGTCGAATACATCGGAACTAGGCCGGCATTAAGCTATAATGCTAGCCAACTATTTATAACAAAATTAACGTTTGGACAATTTGACTTAGTACATAAGCTACTGTTTATTACAGTATTAAATTTCGATTATTTCAACCTGGAATTTTGGTCAGTTTGGTTGCGTGACTAACTTATTTTCTAGCCAGCCACTATTAGCCGCTTAGCCGATGTTTTTGGTCGGCTGGCTTAGCCAGCCGACTAAAATCATGCGGCTTAAATCACTAGGTAGTTCTTAGGGGTAATACAAACCTTTAAAAAGGAAATGGCCAATCAGAGAATGGGTATTCCAGATCAGCTCGCATAGAAGTGCGAAAGAAGAAAAAAAGAAAAGAAACCAAAAATACTCAAAAACTAGTGTTAAATCTACCTTGTGGACTAATAAAAAATAACGGGGTGAAATTTTAAATACAAGAAACTCCAACTTATTGCTGTATCTCACAACCCTAATGTCTTAATCCTAAACTTCTACTTTTACGCACTTAGTTTATTTACAAAATTCGATTTCCTTTTTAATTCGTGATCCGTATAAGAACCAGTGAAATTAATTAGTAAATTTACTATTAAATTTTGCCTTTTTTGGAATCTGGAGTTGCCCAAAGGAAAACTTTTTTTTTTACTAAGTAAAGATCCTTTCAAGCTCTAAGTAAAGTTGTAGAGGTGTTTCTTGCGATCAAAATGGCGTTAAAACGTTAAAATCTGCCCGGTGGATCGCGAGATATAAGCACTTTAGTCTTCGCGACTATATGTTTTCTTTATTTATAAACAAGAAAACATATAGTCGCGAAGACTAAAGTGCTTATATCTCGCGATCCACGGGCAGATTTTAACTTTTAACCGCCATTTTGATCGCAAGAAACACCTCTACAACTTTACTTAGAGCTTGAAAGGATCTTTACTTAGTAAAAAAAAAAAGTTTTCCTTTGGGCAACTCCAGATTCCAAAAAAGGCAAAATTTATATAGTAAACATATCTCCACTTTTTACTGTTTTGTCACTGGATCACGAATTAAATAAAATCGTTCTTAGGGTCCTCCTTAAATCACATGAAAACACAATACATTTTATAGGACTTAGAATTGTCATAACAATACAAAATTTAATTTGATTGGATGGACTGAT
>CAJVPY010000793.1:0-23220 GCA_910591965.1 Dentiscutata erythropus
GTAGTAAAGTTAAATCGTATGGCTCGAAAGGCAGGATTCAATACAAGACCAGTCACATCGCCAGTTGTTCCTGTTGGGAAAGAACGTTTAAGATTTTGTATATATGCTGATAATACCGAAGAAGAAATTCTAAAATTATTAAGTGTTATTGAAAATTTTTTCATAGAAGATAGAAGAATAAATGATATTCAGATTTCAAAGCTCTAGGATCTATAAATATTATTATAAATACGTATTTTATTCACACACCTGTTAATGTTAAGCTTATTCGAAGAAAAGTATATAGCAGGCAAGTTTTCAAGTTTACATTCTTGTATTTGACGTTTTATAATTTTTTGGCTTGTTATCCTTGTCATATTTGATATATATTTAACTATTCTTTCGTGTGTTAAGTATTTGCAGCTGCAAAAAAATCATATAACTGATAATATGATTTAAAACCATTTTGATATAAAATTTTATTTAATTTATTATTATCATTATTATCACATAATATAACATATATATAAATTTAATATAGTATAATAAAATATATATTTTAATATTTGGCTTAACAAATAGTTTCTTATACTTGTAATCTAAAAGAAATTAAATTGTAGAACATTTAAATAGTTATTTAAAATATTTAGATGAATATTTATTAATTGTTCTTTATGCCTTATGAAGTAAAAATAAAATAAAATAGCAAAAAATATTTGTAAATTTCTTATATTAAATGATTAATATTTCTTATACTGTCACGGCCACAAGCGGTTCTACGGCGAAAATTGGCCCTGGAATTGTGCAACAAGATCTATGGTATCATCATACGGCATGATTCGGGTTTACTAGTTAATAGTTTAATGCGTGGAATCGATCAAGGCGCATAAGGAATATGAGATTAAGAAAGAGTCGAATATTAAGTATATAAGGAACCTCTTCGCTTACAAAAGGACGTAACTTAGTATAGCTCAGTCATGGATGGTTACGACTCTTATGTGCGTGGTAGGGCACACGAGGAAATACAAAAAATACTTTCTCTCAAAAGCTCTTAAACGACGTATTAGGTGAGACATAATAATCCCGGCGATTTTGGAGTTCTACCATTAGTGGTCAGAATCGACCGTGACATATACACATGCTAGATTAAGATAAATAAAATAAAATGAAATAATAAATATATATATAAGGTTAAATACTTAATAAATACTGAGATTCCTAATTTTCTATATGGGTTTACAAACTGATCGGCTATAAAATCGATCGTGATTATCATTTAGATCGAAAAATCCTGGAGCTACGACTATCCATTTTTTTCATAGAGCTGCATTGATTAATAGATTATAGATAATATAGCGAAATGTTCATAAACACTGGCTTTACAATTTGATTTGAATATTAATTAATTAAGAGGCTCATTTTTATATCCGAACGTTAGAAATTCATTCGTTTTTTGTTTTTGACGATCATTTAATACGATATCCAATGAAATTAAGAAAATAGAAATTCACTCATATAATGGTTAAAAAAAATCACATTTTTTAACCATCATTTATTATTATCATAGCATTTTAACACACATACGTATGTACGTCATGTGCTAACTTACATAGTACGTACGTGCAGGAAATTCAAAAACCTCTATATATGTAGATATGATGCATAAACTAGTAGCACATCGAAAATAAATTCCCTAAATTAATAATCTCAATAAACGAACTCTCAATATCTTTGCATAAATAATAAGCAAAAAAACAATATGTACTTAATAGCATACTACTGAGAATGACAAATTTAGTTTATCTCCAATGAGTTAGTTAAACTTTATTCTATATAAAGTGATCGAAGTTTTTAGATTTCCCATTTCTGAATTCCGAGATTATAGTTGGTAAACCTCAAAAAAAAGAAATTTCAACAATGGTTGCTGATCGTTGATTTCCTTTTTTTGAAGTTACAATCAACTATTCTATTTAATCATACTATACACTGTTTCCTACAAAATCGAGAAAAAAAAATCGAAGTTAACGCGAACCAATGATGCTTACAGTACACGTAAAATTTGTTATAAATCAAATCGTTTATTTAATTAATTTTATATTTATTTTTACGATCTATAACGTACCATTTGTCAAAATACTTTGTTTTTCCCTGAAAATAAATAATTTAAGAATTCTAAAGAATTTTCTCTATCTGCTGCTTACAGAAACTCTTATTTATTTTCGGAAATATTCCCATCTTCATTTTTATTGGGTAATTTTCTTTAATCGATTAATATAAAGTTGATACGTAACAATGTTCAAAATTATTATTTTCAAATTCAAATTCATAAATTATACCATTTTATTTACAACCACCGTTGATATAATAATGGGTAATAATAAATTATCAAATTTGCGCATAAAAAATAAGGTCATTAGGACTAGAAATCCTTTAATTAGAAAGTGTAATAGGTGTAAGAGACCAAGGCTTCATAAACATGACAATGCTAAGCAGTGTCACGTTTGTGATAACTTCATATTAAGCGGAAATGAAACTATAGACAAATGGCTTGCTGAAATAAATAAGATAAATCGCAGTCGACATGTTTTTATAGAATTTATTCCATATAACCAATTTAGTGATATTACTTATCTTACCGAAGGAGGGTTTGGTAAAATATTTAGTGCAAAACGTTTTCATGGTTTAAAAAGTTATTGGAGCTCTAGGGACAAAAAGTTCCTGAATTTGAATAGTAATAATAATAGTATGACAGTTATTCTTAAAAGTCTTAATGATTCTAAAAATATAAGTCGTGATTTTTTAAATGAGGTATGCATTGTTACAAATATTTATTAATATAACTTTTAAACTTCATTAGTTAACATACATTCTTTATTTTAGTTAAAAAATTACTTTCAATGTTCAAGTCTCGATAATAATTTTATACTAAAATATTATGGCATCACGCAGCATTCCGAAACAAAAAATTATATGATTGTAATGGAGTTTGCGGAAAAGGGTGACTTACATAGTTATATTTCAAAAAACTTTCTTGCTTTATCTTGGAATAAAAAACTAGATATATTAGGAAGAATAGCACGGGGGCTCTCTGAAATTCACCGTAAAAAAATGATTCATCGAGATCTTCATAGTGGTAATACTGTATACTTGTTCATAATGATGTTATTAGTTATAGTTATGCAGATGTTAAAATCGGTGATTTTGGAATAAGTAAACCAGCAAATTCAATAACAGACGCAAAAGAGATATATGGAGTGATTCCATATATTGCTCCTGAAATATTCATTGGTAAAAAATATACAAAAGCTTCAGATATATATAGCTATGGAATGATTTTGTGGGAAATGATAACTGGTCAAAAGCCTTTTTCTGATCGTAATCATGATGAAATTCTTATTTTGGATATCCTTAAAGGTCTTCGTCCTAAAATATTTAATGATTTACCAAAGACTTATATTGATTTAATGGAAAAATGTTGGGATGCTAATCCGTTAAACAGACCAAGTGCTGATAATATTAAGAGTTCCATTGATGACATTATTCAGAAATTAGATAAAAAAGAAATATATTTCCCTGAAAATAGAATACTCCCATCTATCAAAAATGTAAACGCATATACGAGTAGACTGTTAAATTCTTTGAGTAACACTGCACTATTGATGATGTCAAAAAATAATACTGTTACCGGTAAATAATGCTAAAATTACGTATATTATTTTCAAATTAAAATATACATATACTTACTTAAATATATTATTTATAAATAAACAGATTATTCCATCTTATCAAACACCCATTTGATAAATAATGTGAAAAGTGGTAAGTATTAATAATAATTTAGTTAGATTATTTGAGTCATTTAAAATAAATCTTATTAGAAGTTTTGTTTAATTTTATAGACAAAAAAAGGTATGATTGATGGCATTTTATATTTTAAATTTTCAACGCATATATGTTTATGTAAATAATAGTGTTTGTTAGTTAATATAAATAACTTCAATTCGAAATAGACAATTTTCAATGGACAATTTTCTTTGTAACAAACAAACGTTGAACCAGCAAGAATTGGCATCCTCCTCTTGTTCTAATCCTAATATCCTAAAAAGACGTAAACCTTATGAAAATAAATTAACTGACAATGGTATGCTAAAATAAACAAATTTATAACTTAAAATAATGATTATTAATATGAAATTTATATAGTAGGCATTGATAATAAAAATAAAAGACAAAAAATATAAGAGAAAATTCACAATAAGGTATAGTTCTTATAATATTTAATAAATGTTGCTTGCATGTTTACTAAAAATTAATTGTTAAAATTTTAAATTATCTAGGAAATGAGAAATTGAGTTTGATATTAGTCGATACAATTTATAAATATATTCTAGAAAAATTTTAGTATTAGATAATTATTATTATTATTACTTTTGTAAAGTACTAAACAGCAAAAAAAAACCCCAATATTTATATATAAAATGTAAAAAGTTATAATGCTTAAGTTATATGTATAAAAATTTGGTGTTTAATATACTGTATATATAATATTATTAACTAATTAAAACAATTGTATAAATTTGATTAAATAGAATTTCAACTTATTTTATTAACTTGGTTAAGAAAATTTTTTAAAATTATTAAAAAATTTTAAAGTAATAAAATTTTTAAAGTTTTTTTTGTCTTAGAATTTTTACTACAAAGTTTTTTAATTTTTTTTTTTAAATTTTATATAATTAAATTTAAAAATTTTTTTACTTCTAAAACAAATTCTAATTTTTATAATTAAATCACAAATAATATAATAATAAAGTTGTTATCTTTACTATAATCTATAATATTGCGTTAAGAATAATAAATCCAAAACTGATATTAGATTAGAAGATTTTTATAGTTAAATTCAAGAAAAATTTGTTCTAAATTTAAAATGATTTAAGAGATAGTATAATTAATATTTATAGTATTTTATAAAGTAAAATATAAAAGAATCCTTCCATCCCCGTAAAGTTATAAAACGTGTAGTTTTTGCTTTTGTAAAATAATAACTAATGTAATATAAAACATATAGTAGTAAATAGCTACACCTTTGACGAGCTGCCTTATCGTCTTAATTCTTCATTTTTATTATATAGACTAAGAACTCTACAATTATTATTAACCATCAATTAAGTGATCAACGGAGACGCATGAATAATGTGTAATTAAGAAAAGTCAAACAATGTGTGGTAATTAGGGATAGTTAAATACCATATGATTAATTATGATGTAAAGTCAGGTATCGTATGATACCGAATTATGATGTAAATTAATTTAGAGTCAAATTCAGAGTATAAAAGAATCAAAGAAAAATAAAAAAGAAAGGGGGATACCTTTCGCTTTCGTAAAGAAAACATAATAAACCCGTAAAATCCATTTTCTAGTGAGTAAGTGACGTGTGGCCTTGTTTCGCCAGTATAGACCTACGTAATGAGGGCTACGACATATAGCACCTTAGATTTTGATGGGTAAACCGTATACTGAAGCACCAGATATTTACAGTCTTGGAGTTATCGCAACTGAGGTTTCGACCGGGAAAAGAGCATTTGATGGAATTCCGTTTAATGGCAATCTAGTATCAAAAATTATCGATGGATCAAGGCCTAAATGTTTAGGACCAGATTATTATATTAAATTAGCTATGAAATATATTGTCACGATGATAACCAAACCCCTGTATATTACATTCGAGGAATGTTGGGTTTGGAAGACTGGGGATCTGATTGTGAATTGAGTTTACAATGTCACGTGTGCACATGGTGCCCGTGATAGTCAGGGTAATCAGGTAGATCAGTGATCTAATGCATGAAGTTTATTTGTAATTTGTATGTCATAAAAGCGTAGTTTATTATAGTTACGCATAATCTAGCATTAAAAATGTAGTCATCGATTGATGGAACCTATTTGTAGTAAAATAGAAATTCGATATAAAAGGAATAAAGAGATTCTTGAATGAATCCAGCTTTTTCCACGACTCTAAAATAAACGTTCTTAGCAAGAAACAGTAAACATAGTTACCGAATTGTATGTGCCTGGTAAATCATCCAGTGCAAAGTGAGTGCTTGATATTAGGTAAAACCAACCTAAAGCCCCATAGTTAAGTATCCCTGTAACATATATGGATAAAGATATTGTTAAACAACCTACTGCAACTGAACTTGATGAAATAATCACTCGTTGGTTGAATGAAATTGATCAGGAAGATGATAATGAAATCAAAAATCAATCTTTTAAAGCTAATAATATTAAACCAGAGCCAATTAAGCAAATACATTCACAAGATTTATATACCAGCAAGTTATATGACACAAATAAGTTTTCAGAATATATTAATACTGTAGAAATCCTGAGCAGATTTTCAAATTAGATTTAAATTAACTATATAGGCTAGGTGCTGGAAAAAGGAACGAAATTGACAAAAAAAAAATTCCTCGGAAAATCAATTATTATGTTATAAATCCTATAATAGATCATAAGAAAACATAAAATTTTAAAGAGCTATACTGCAAAATTTTATTAATACAACTATTTTGTGCCTTAAATGAAAAAGTCGTAATCTTATTCTAAAATCGATTTATGTAAAAAACATTATTTTGAACAATTATCAATTTCGTCTCTTATTCCATATTTCTGTATCAAAAATTTATTACATAAATAAATATTTTTTCTCACTTTATCTATAAATTTTAGTTTGCACATCGCATCCTAAAATAAATTTTTATTCATATATCCCAGATGTCATTTTAACCAGAGCATTTTTATATCATGTATACCGGTATAGATTAAATTTTTTAGCCAGGTGTCGTTATAATCAGAGTGACTTATAATTTGCGTCTTGGTATTATTCTTTGGATAAGGCCTTTAACCCAATTTTATCTTATTTTATGTCCCAAATATCTGTTGAAAGTCTTTTATTTAAACATCTAATAATGTATTTCTAATCATTATAAAATTGTTTAAACGATAAATTTTCATTTTTATTGACTATTTCGAGCTATTGAAAGCAACCTATTTTATCTTAGTCTTACTTTCTTGTCCAGTACAAAAACGACCAACATTAAATTTCAGCCCTAAAAGAATTTAGTGTTGTGAAATTTGTATGTTTATTATCTAATTTTATGCCAATTAATAATTTGCTGATTTGGGAATTTAATTATTACATTTACATCGAACCTTTATATGGATGCCAGCCCTATATGAAAAATGTATTGTAATTGTACGAGTTGGCATGGATTTTGTATGTAAGAGGCTCAGATTTTTAGCTCGTGTTGGACTGTATACCGGTGTCAAGAAACTGTTAATGACTTGGGTTTTGCAAAACTTTAATATTGCATATTTTTTCTAAATATGAGTTCCAAATATGAATAATTATTTGTTTATGAGAACTGTTGTGAAATTGAACAATGTTAACAGCTTAATAAACATATTTATTAAATGATTAGTAAGATATAAAGTAAACCTTCATTTTAAATTTTGAAAAAACTTAATAAATAAATATTCATATAATGCAAGCTTTTAAGAAAAGTAAAAACATCATGCTATCTATAAGTGCAAAAAAATGTTAAATTACACAAATAAGGAGCAGTCTTCATTATTTGATAACATAGATAATAAGCTGAAAATTAGCTTCGGTCAATTTTTTCATTATTACTGTAGCAAGCATCACTACGTACAACATTTGTGATTTTAGTTTTTTAATGCATATTTAGCTAAAACAATAAGCACAGTGTGAGTAGATATATATTGCATTGCTATTCTTGTAAGCAATACAATGATTAGAACCACATAAGCTAAAAATCTAAACAATTATTAGAATTTGATTCTTTAGTAATATTATTAAAATCCTTGAGATTTTGTTTAGATAATTTAACAGCTATTTTAAAGAAAAAAAATCAATTATTCAGCTTCTTGCAATTGTTGAACTTAAAACACATAAGGTTTCCTACAGGGTTTGTAGTATGAAATATTATTTAGAATATTATAACTAATTAGATCACAGTTGACATCAGGTAGAGTACATTTTTGCTATGAATAAATTTCATCAGTCATAATCTAGTCTGATCAATTGGTCCCATCACCTAAGCATATAAATCAGAGTCTTGAAGCTTTAAAAATTTTTGCACCATTACCATATCCAACAGGATAAACAGTATATGATTGCCAACCTTTCTTTGCATAATTCTATTTTTCACTTATTATGGACTACTATCAATTACCATTTAGAAGTTTACTCTGTATTTGCTATCTTTGCTTCATCTGTGGTATTTTTTGTATTTCGAAGCCAAAGATGTACCTATATTTGGCAAAAGTAATCTCCAAAGATGTTATCATTGATATTAACAGATATTATATTTATTACAATATCTGTCAGTAATAAGTAGTAAATAATACATACCTGCCATTCTTTCTTGTATGATTGTCATTTGCATATTACAACAAAATGCTCAACAGTGGGTATATATAAACATCCTGAATATTCTTTTATAAATTTTTTATATTTTTCTAAAGATATGTCATTACTATACTTGCTAATTTTTTTATGAATAAGTAATATATAGGTTCTTTTTGATGGATCAAGAGATTTAGATTCAATTAAGTAATGATATGCAATTATATTTGTAGTAAGCTCATCACCATCTGAATACCACTCAGGATCAATAATATAATAAAAAACCAGATTACACTTAGAATTATCCATTGTTGGAGGCCAAACAAAGTTTGTACTAGCAAAGTCTAAATAAAAAGATAAATATTAATAAAAATTTGATTAATTAATAGTTCATTTATACAAAATACGCACACTCTTCCCAATGATCATTTTTACCACAAAAAAAATCCAAAATTCTTAAAAAACTAGCGTTCATAAAACAGGGAAGAAGTCCTTAAGCTCCGTAACTCAGCAGTTGTTACTTAGAGGTAGTTCTTATATGCCACCTGCTAACTTCCTCAGAGTTTATTACTCACCACTGGGGCCGGGCACTTGTCGTTTAGAAATAGTTCTCATACGCTATTTGCTGACAAGCCCAGAGTTTATTACTTACCTGAAAAAATAAGGAGAGTACTTGAGCCTTCCTATGGATTCAGTGTGTTGAGTAAAGAAAATACACACTTTTTTTCTAAACAAAATAAAGTATTTTCGTCTCTTTTCTCGCCTCCTCGCCGCTCTTTCAAAATTTTCCACAAAAGTGGGCAAAATGGTTTACCCCCTCCAAAAGATTAGTATTGTTTACTCCTCCCAAATCTAAACAGTTCTGGCAGACTGCGATTATGTATCTGATTTGTTTTGTTTATAGACCGTGCTGCTTCACGTAATACTGAGATTGGCCGCTTACATCGTTTAGGAGTCCGGATGACCAAGTCAGAAATTTTACTTAATAAGGCAAAGCTTTACAATAGAGATATACAAATATCATATTTGTTATATAATTTTTTCAGCCTAGCACGGGTTATAGTAGTGCCAAAAAAGACAGAATTTTTTGCTGTCCTTTTTGTTTTCTTTTTTTGTAATTTTTTCTTTTATATTCCCTTTCGTATTTGTTTTCTTTTTATATATTCTTCTTTGTTTTTTCTTTTTCTTTTTGTTTTTGTCATTTTCGTTTTATTTGTGTTTTTTGTTTCTTACCTTATTTGTTTTATACCTCTTTGAAGAAGGAAAAATGTTAAAAAAAAAGGCAATCTTGACAAAGCTAGCAATAAGCTTTTAGTGATTTTTTCGGGGAGTCATCTAGCAAGTTAGATGCTGGAGATAAATAAATTATTGCTGCAGCAGATCGCACTTAGGCACCATTACGAGCAGCCGAGTGAGTCTTTATTGAAGAGTAGGAAGGTAGAAGGCATTGAGTTTATTGAAGGCTTTTTGTTCAAAAACTATGTATTTAGATTATGCACTCCTAATACAATAAAGATAGGATTGCCAAATTAAAAAAAAAAATTTTACATTACTAATAATTTATTATAATCCAATATAGATATTTATAGTTGAGGAGTTTTCTTTTAAAAATAACAGATTATGAACAGTATCTGCATTTAAGCAATTATGTTTATCTGTAATTGTGTTTCCTGTATTAAAAATAGCTGTTATAAGAGTACAGAAGTTGCTGTTACTTCTAAAAAGATCTGTGCTTGTTTAGCAAGAAGAAATAATGCACTTTTATGCTCTTTCTGCCAATGTAAAGAGTTATATTCTTTATAAAGAGAATCGTTCAAATCATACTTTTGAATCTGTGACATTGAAAAATATATTTGCAGCTCATTATCTACTGGAAAAAAAGAAGCAGTTTCTATATCATCTTCAAAAAATGAAGACATATCTATATCTGATCTTTCACTTATATTTAAGGAACTGTTTTCTTGATTAGAAAATCCAATTCTGTTACGTAACTCTTTTGTTACTTCTTTTTACATTGTAGAGGATACAGCAGATAATGACTTGAAACAGAGATCAAGGATTGTAGCAAGCTATCCAACTATTTTTGGTTCTTCCCATCTGGCTACTATTGATTCATAAAGACTTCGGTAAGTTGCAATAACTGATAAATATATAAGCTGTCTTTCTATTTCATTCAAATTTTTAAAAAATTGATATATTGTTAAATACATCATACTTAATGTAGGATATTGATCACCACCCATAAATACTAATGCATATGCAAAAGGATGCAATAAACAATATAATTTATCTAACTCTTCCTATTCTTCTTTAGAAAGTATTTTTTCTTTTAGAATATTATTATTATTATGAATTTCTTGATTAGGATCATTGGTAAGACTAGTGGATAATTCAGTAATTGCATTTTGAAGTTTAAGAAGTCTTTGAAGAATTAGATAGATAGAATTCCATCTAGTAGCAGTGTCACTTGAGATGGGTTCTAATGCATACATATTAACTGTAGACTATTTTAAATAATTTATTATATAATTTAGTATATGGATTAGAAATTTATATAGTAGAGAGGATAAGCCTTTATAAAAATAGAAAAATATTCTTACTGTATTGATAAGTTTTTTTTTCAATTATATCTAGCTGAATTTTTTGAAAACGTACTCTATATTTATTATGATTAATTAAAAAATCATTCATTTTTTTTGCTTGTTCGATTAATGTTTCACTTTCTTTTAAACTATTCATAATCATGAGATGTATAGTGTGTGCTGTACAACCAATATGTGTTGCTTCTAATTGTCTAATTGCTTTTTCATAGATGGTGTGTTGTCTGAAACTACTACGTTAAGCTTATTAAATATTTCCTATTCTACAAGAACCTTACGTAAGAAATCTTCAATTTGATCGCCTATAGTAAGTAAACATTTGTATATAAAGTTACAATTGTATAAAACTTTAATTTACTAAACTTATACAACTTTACCTGTGTGTGGATAATCAAAATGCTCTATAGTAATTAAAAACTTAAATATAACAAAATCTTCTAAAAGCCAATATGCTGTCACACTGATATATGGAGTGTGATTTTGAGTTCAAAGATCTGTTGTAATATATACAGAGACCATAGTTTGTTACATTATTTTTTTTAAAGTAGAACGTGTATAAAATACTGACTCTATTATTATATTTTTAACCATATTAGTGTATGAAACTTTATAGCATGGATTAATTTTATAGCAAAAATCTTTAAAGTGATCATGATTAATGCAATCTAATGGCATCATTGCTTCAACTATCCAAGCAACCAATCAACAAGAAATTCTATATTGTCTTTTTTCAGGAAGAGGTTGAGTATCTTCTACATATTTTTGAATTAATATATCAATTGTTGGCTGTATAGTATTTGGAGTTATAGTATCTGAGGATATAGATGACTGCATTTCCCATTTTTGATTTTTGTAGATTCGATGTTCAGTATGTAAGTGAGAAGCTATACTGGTATTTAACATTGTAGATTCAAATTCTTTATCACACTTTACAAAAATACCATTGCCATTATCTACAAAAACCATACAATATTTTTTTTGTTAATTTATCATGATGGGCATATTGCCATATCCAGCTTTTTATAGGTCTTTTTTTAGTTATTTTCAGTTTACTTATTTTAGAAATTGTATTAGACGATTTTTTAGATACTTTACTTGAAGGAAAAAAAGCTGTAATAGGTAAAGATTTATTTGTATTCTTCTCAGCTTTATTGCTATCATATGAACTATTCTCTTGTTTATATAGTACATCATTATCACTAATATTAACAGGTTCTTTAATCATATTAATGATTTTTAATTTCTTAATCTATACTTTTAGTAATAGAAAAGAGTAAATAAAAAATGAGCTTTTTTTAAAAAAAATTTACAATTTAGCCAAAGATGTATATATACAATATTATATGAGTTCAGCTACTTAACCATTTATTAATGAATGGCAATACGAATAATAATTTAAGTTACAAGAAACTATTCAATAATACTGTTTATGATTTTATTGAGTAATTGCTTAATTACGAAGAAAACTATAGTTTTTGAAGGTAAAAAATATTGTCTTTAAATACAAATTCTCTATTAAATATATTTTATCTGTAACTAATTCTAATATATATTTTTTCTCATCTTTTCAAATACCAATATCTTGTTGCTGAGACCTATAACACTACAATGATAAGGCTTTTTATTGTTTTGCTATACTAATATAAAAAAAACTTCTTATTTGCTACATATTTAATTATTTTTGTTCATCATCTAGAAATTCATATTGTTTTGTTTATTTATTTATGATAATTTAACAATATTAATGATAACTAACCAAAATTAGTATGGTTAGGTTTTAGCAGTATATTATGTAGTTTAGTGTTATTTAATACTCTTTGAGAATGTTTTTGCAATATTTCAACAGATGCTAAAAAAGTCAATCAAAGCATTTGTTAAAAATGATGCAATATTTTATTTATTTGCAAATAGAAAAACTTTATCTATCAAATTATATTATATTTACTAAAAGTTATGCAATTAAAAAATAAAATATATTTAAGAACACAAGCAATATTATGATTTTGTTTGATATTTTAAATAACAATTCTTGCGCTATGTTTCTTTAAATTTGGTATATTAAATAGAGGTTCTTGTAATCAATTTTTGGTTAGATTGGATCAGTGATTTTTTGGTATTATTGCTATACTTACCTATAATAGTGCTAAGAACATTATTTTGGGCCATATAATTTAGTGTTAATTTAATCGAAGACTCTTAAATATTGATATGTTCTTTGAACATATTAATTATTAGATCTTTAAATTGATGATCCAAATAACACTGTGGGACATTCAGGTAGTTTGAATTGATTACTAACAGATTTGTACATTAAAAATAACATAATTCACGATTTATGTTTGATAATTTAATTTGAAGTATAGGAGTTTACTAATTTCCCACCACTTCTGATTGGTTCTACTAATTATTCACATATTGAAATATCTGTGCTATTACTCAATTTTATAGTACTCTGATAGTGAAGTGGTGGAGAAAATTAGTAAATCCAGAGTATGGTAGCTATATCAGATATGAAATATTATTGGTTAAAGATCACATGTATACAGATTTGAGGTGGAGATATTATAGTCGACCAAGTTGATTTTTTGAAAAATCGACTGACTAAGTCGACTAAATCAACTAAAGGTTAAATCAACTACAAACACTAAGAGGCCGTAAACCATGTATTCTGACATGTATCATTAGACTAGTGATCAAATACCTGAACTTTTAAATATTTATTTTCTATATTTTTTTGTAGTGTTCAAAGATAAGCCGGCTTATCATGGCTTGCTGCAGCTTAATGTGGCTTATCACATGATAAATTCAAATTTATCATATGATAAGCTGCATTAAGCCGCAGCAAGTCATGATAAGCCAGTTTATCTTTGAATACTAATTTTTTGTATAAACTAAAACAAAATATAAGCTCCAGCCATACTTGTCAAAGAAATTTCTTTTTGTTTCTTGTAAATTGTTAATAAGATTTTCATTTTATAGTCTACTATTATCACTGCTCCTTTAGTATTAAGTTTCTCAAGATTAGTTCTTATATGAAAATTAAATAAAGTTTGCATGTATGATATGCTATTTATGCAATAAGCTTTGATTAATATTTATTAAGAGTTTTATAAAATTCAGGTCCTAGTTGTTCTTTTAATTGATCAAAAAAACTAAACAAATTTTTACAACTATCACAAGTATTGGGATAGTTAAGAATGCAATCTTCAAATGCATATCGAGCATAGTGGCTAATGTAAAGCTATAATATTAGCTATAATAGTAAGTGATATGCAATACTAATATCGAATATAGTCATTCTCCTTTATAATCACACAGTTGGACACATACCAATCAGATGATTATAAAGAAGTGTAACTATATAAAGATTATCTCTATATAATCATACTTATATTAAAAATAATTAATATGATTTAATAAAAATAAATATATAATAATCAGTTTTTTTTTGCATTGCAAATTAGGATAAAATTCATCAAGTTAATTTTCCTACTAAAAACAGAACTTTACAAGTCTGCATTAATATATAATCATATGTCTGTCTGAATTTAACATGAAGGCTTTAACCCTAAATTATTTTATCTTACACATTTAGTTTATTTACAAAATTGGGATTTGTGCATATATTTCAAATCTAACTACAGACTATATTTTGAATCTAACTACTATGAATAATCAGCAACTCTTTTCGACAATCACTAAAACCAAATTTTCCCACTAATAGAAAAACAAAAATTTTTATTGGAGAGTCGTGGTCTATGTTACGGTTTGTCTAGAGGTCAACATTAGCTATATTACAGGACTCCTCTATAATTCGATGTTTGGCATAGAAGCCAAGAGTATTATTATACAAGATAACTAGCAGGAGGTGCCCTTGTATAAAAAATCTTGGTGGAGTGTGGGCAAGGAGCTCACTTTCATCAACGAAGTGCTTAGGTCGTTACTTCAAAGAAGAACACAGGGAAAACAACAAAACTTTTTTTTTTCTAAAGTCGCACTCTTTTTTTTGGAGTTGGTGACTTTCCTCTCTCTTTTTCTCGCTCTCCTGTCGGTTTTCCAAAATTTTTTACAAAAAGTGGGGATTTGGCTTATCCCCTCCAAAAGATCAGTATTGTTTACTTTTTAAATTCGGATGGACTCAGTAGAATGCAACCACGTGATGTGTCTGTTTACAAATATGGCGCTACTCTGGAAGTTAGATCAAGACCTCTAGTTAAAGAGATATCTGAAGGCGGTTATAAGTTGGAAGAACTTTATATGTTAAGGCGAAGTTTTACACTAGAGATATACAATTGTTGTATTTGTTATATAATTTTTTAGCTTTGCACAGGTTATAATAGTGTATTCTGATCATGTAGAGAGGTGAAATTTCTCTCAACTATTATCTTTTTTCTATAAAATGTTTTTATTTTTCCCATTTTTTCTTTTTTTTGGGTTTTTTATTTTTATATTTCATTCATTTTCCCCTATTCCTCTCTTTTTATATCTCCTTTTTAGTCATAGTTCGTTTTCGTTTTTTTTATAGATTTTTTGATAAGATAATTCTGTTTTGTCTGTGAACTGGTGCAACAGGTTGCATTTAGGACCGTAAGATAACCGAGTGAAGTTGGGCTTTGAGTTCTATAAATTAAATGTATATAGCTCTTATACACATTTTAATAAAAAGCAAGCCACGGCAAAACCCATGAAGATTAAAAAAAAAAAAAAAAATCTAACTACTATGCTATATCCCAAATTCTAACTACTATAATATATTCTAAATATAACTGCTTGCTATATTCTAAATTTAACTATGCTGAATTTAACAATCATACAATACTCTAAAGTGCTATGTTCTAGTTTTAGACCTAACTACTGTACTATGACCCAAATTCTAACTACTATACTGCATTCCAAATCTAATTACTACAATACATCCTGAATTCTAACTATTATACTACTAACTACTATACTATACTCTAAATTCTATCTACTTAATACATTTTAAATCTAACTACTATATTACATCCTGAATTTAACTACTATACTACATCTTGAATTCTAACTACATACTATGTTCCAAATCTAACTATCATGTTATCTCTCAAATTCTATATTATGTTTTGAATCTAATTACTTTGCTATGTCTTAAATTCTAACTATTGTATTCTATCATACTATGTTTCAAACTTTAATTGCTATGCTATATTTTGAATCTAATTACCATGTTATGTCCCAAATTTAACTACCATTTTATATCTTGTTTTCTAATTATTGTGCTATATTCCAAATTTAACTATTATATTATGATCTGAATTCTAACTATTATACTATATATCGAATCTAATTACTATGCTATATCTGGTTCTAGCATCCAAATTTAGCTATCATACTATGTTTAGTTATAGGCTCTAAATCTAACTACTTGTACTACATTTAGTTCTAATATCTTAATTCTAATTACTATGCTATATCTTTCTAATATCCTGAGTTTAACTACTATACTATGCCTAATTATAATATCCTATTATGCTATATCTAGTTCTAATATCCTAAATTTAACTACCATGCTATGTCTAGTTCTAATATTTTAAATCCAACTATTTGTATATATCAAGTTCTAATAACTTGAATTAACTTCCTATAATATATCAAATTCCAACATCTTGAATATTTAACTATTCATACTACATCTAGTTTTAATATCTCAAGTTTAACTATCTATCTGAAACTAACTATTATATTATGTCTAGTTCTAATATTCTGAATCTAACTACTGTGTTTTGTCCAGTTCTAGCTATTATGATATGTTTCAAATCTAACTACCGATACTGTACTATAATTGAAAAGACAAAATCTCAAAATTTCTACTAAATCAACAAAATTATTTTAGCAAAATATTAACAAATAGCAACTTAGCAACTATAGCACCAATAACAATGACTGTAGAAAAAAAAATTAAATAAAATAATAATGATAATAATATTCAAAAAAATGATATAAATAAACAAAATACTTATCTATATAAAGATAATATTAGCAGATCGATCACTAATCAGTTAATAATTTTAAATAAGTAGATTAGTAATTCAGTATTTAATAGCAGTTTACTGTAATGAATAATTTTTTTCTTCGTTTGCTACTTTTTTTTTTTTTTTTTTTTTTAATAATTTGGCAGTTATACCTTAACTTTATTAGGCTTTGTACAACTTATTTAGAATATGTAAAATTTTACAACTAAGTATTTCAGAAGGTAAGTAATAAACTCTTAACTTGTCAGCAAATAGCATATGAGAACTATCTTTAAATGACAAGTGCTATAGCCTAAATTGTTACCTAAATTACAAGTTAAAACTAACTTGGTTACCAACTTGATATCTATCTTTGACCTGCTATAGTAGAATTTTCTTCCTTCTAGACCCCTCCTGCAATTGGATATAACCCGGATTTTAACAGATAGTACCTACCATCTGTTATGACCACCTCTCCCTTCTTTTAGACTTCTTTCACCTAAGCCTAACAACATAATTAAACTCTTACTTGTACATAAAAGTGAAAAAAAATAAAGCTATGTTTATAAAAGATATAAACATTTTAGAAAAAAAAACTTTTCACAGTGGGAAAAAAAACTTTTCAACAAATTCTAAAATAGTTTAATATAAATGAACAAAGATAAAAAAGTGAAAAAAAAAGAAAGGTAGCTATGACACACTATTATAGCCTATGCTAGGCATAAGAGTAAAAATTATATAATAATTGCAACTAATTACTATATCTTGATTGTAAACCTTCAGTTTAGCTTTGGGACTCATTCTGGGCACCAACTCGACTTGGATATCTTCTAAGCAGAGATGAAGATCTCTTCCCTATACCGTAGCACTATATTTACAAAACTACAAAACACATGGTTGCCTTCTACTGAGTTTGTCCCAATTTGGTAAGTGTAAACAATGCTGATCTTTTGGAGAAGATAAGCTAAAAAGCCCACTTTTTGTTAAAAATTTTGGTGAGAATAGCAAAAAATGAAAATAAAGAAAAGACCTCTTGGTGCCACTTAAAAGAAAATGAGTTACTAAAAACAACAAAAACAGCCTTCCACCCAGGCAGTGCACTACTCGAATTTTGTTGATGAGTGATAAACTCTGAACTTGTAGATAGGTAGCATATGAGAACTACCTCTAAATGACAAGCACTAGGTCTGCAATAAGTAATAAACTCTGAGACTGTTGGCAGGTAGTATATAAGAACTACCTCTAAATGACAGGTACTGTCTTACAGTCTTTTCTTTCTTTACTTATAAGCTGAGAGATTGGTTTTTACTGTTTTTATTGAAAGTTTTTTTCAGAAAAATTTGAACCAAGTGATTGTTGAAAAGAGTTGTACTAAAACAATATTTGTTTCCCACTTTCATGTTTGTTTAATTCATTAGGTTGTCAAATATCTTTCATAATTGTATCACTATAGCCATGTTAATTTTATCTTTTTAGTATAAGGTATATTATACAAATATTACTCAAGTAAATATATTAGTAATGGAGTAACATATTAGCTTTTTAATCTTATACACAATATTTTTATTTGCATTTGTAAGTTGTTATATACTTTCTATAATTGTATCATAATAGTTATTTGCTAAACTTTATAATCTACTGATTCGAGTTTTTAACATACTTCTTTAGAATACCTGTTTTTCAATTTATTGGTTTTGTTAAAATAAAAATTTTTTTATATTGTAATTATATAAGGCTATATAAACTTAATTTTTTGGTTTTTATAACTTGGCCGGGTCATATTTTGAAAATTCTTTGAAAAAATTTTTTATATAGTTTAATAGCCGGGTGGATTTCAAAAAAATTTTTTAAAAAAATTTTATAAAATTTAAAATTTTTTATATATAAATAAAGTCTAGATAAACAAGTCATTACTTTATTTAGCCAGGTTATTATTTTTTAAAATTAAAATTTAAATTTTATAATTTAAAAAATTTTAAAAATTTTTAAATAAAAGTCCAGCCTGTCAGGTCTTTTTTTTTTTTTTATATTATGAGAACCAAAAAATTAATTTTATATAGCCTAAAAGAGATTTTATTATTAAATTGTTCAACAAATTCTAAAAAAATATGATAGTGATTATAGCATAATTGTGACTGTATAGAGGGATTTTTAATAATAAAAAAATAGAAATTTAAAATCATATAACTGTATAGAGTTTGTGACTATATGGGAGATAACTATATAAAGGGACAACTGTATAATGTCATAACTGTTGTGATATTTCTTGTAGTCTTTACAGTATAATAATAATGAATTTTATACTTTTTTAAAATTAGTTTATTACAATATTTATTTTTATATACCTATATTAATTCATTAGTTATATGTGCTGCAATTAGTATATTTATATCTCCAAATACTAAATAACTACAATTATTACATGTTAAGCACAATTTACCAAGATTATCTTTATTTACAAATCGTCTACCTTTTAATTTTGTCATAAAAGAAGTTCTTTGTATACTATTAGATATTACTTAGAGAATTGTTCTCATAATGCTTTTTTGTAATTTAACAAATATAATACTAGCTCTTTAGTAAAAGTATCTGTTTTATATGAACTCATGCTAACAATTTCTTTATTACTAAAAAATCAGTCAAATTGATCTAATATTTCTATAATAAATCTTTTTTAGCAAATAATAGATTTTACTAATGCTAGAGCTCCATATCTATTAATATGTTTATGCTTATATAATTCTGAGATCAAATATCTTCCAACCTATAAAGTTTACAAAATTTATAGAGTTGATATTAGTAAGAATAATATTTGAAAATAATATTTACACCCAAGTTTCTCTGCAGTTTATAATAGATAAAATTTTCTACAATTATTGAAAGAATTTTATTATAATTCTTTTTATTATTCGATAAAGAAAACCAAAAAGTAAGAACTTCACTAGATATATTATAGATTAAAGTAGGAGTTAGCATTTTTATTTTAAATAGATTTTTTAAGATTTTTTTTATCCAATTAGGTTAGATGATTTTGTTTACAACTCAATCTAATATTAATAAATCAAATAATTTTTTATATTAAAACACATGTTAATTACAAATTCAAATTTATTTATCATTTTTTATTTTTATTTATAAAAATATTTATCTCTGATTTATCTTGTAACCATGGAGTTATATTGGTACATCCAGATATATATAGTATTGTTTTCTATATTTCAAATTCATACTTACTAAAGTTATAATCTTTTGGATAGATTTTTTTCAAATTAGACTTCAAATTAATTATTGTAGCATTTGATTCATCCCAACTAATAAAAAATTTATGCTAATTAATATTTACTAATGTTCTTCTTTTCAAGTGATATTTAAAAATTGGCTTCATAATTGATTGATTTTACCAGTCTGTAGATTTTTTTTTTTTTTTTTGGTATTAAGGTGATCTCTCTAGCCAGGGACTTTTTATTAAGTAGATATAACATTATACAATTACAATAAAGGTACATCAAGTTACATGTGCACCTTTTGAGTGCCTAATTTAAGTAGTCTGCCCGAAGGTTCTACACTATCTGCCGTATCTGCACCTCAACTAGGGGTACCCATTTAAACCCTCTGGTTCTAATTGTCAGTTACTTCTACCTAACCAAGGTGTAACTCACTATTCGGTTGTTGCTTTTGTGACACCTATAGATTTCGCACCCACCTTAGGACTTACTAACCATCTAAAGCTAGTCTATTCATGAGATAAACCTAACAGAGTAGTCTATGTTCCACACATGTATTTACCTGCATGTTTGGTAACTTCTTATCTAACTAGTACTTGTTGTATTGCCACCACCAGATTCGTATCTCAAGCCAACTTTTGGGGTGCTGCTGTAACCCGATCCATATTTTAAGCACAACTTTTCTAATTAGTCGCCCATTACGTACTCACTGCCTTTGTAAAGTTTTTAACAACTCCAGTACCCACATTTGAAACTGTCTCCTTACCTGAATTCTCTATCAGTCCCTCCCTTATTTCTAGCTAGCAACCCGGATGAGTTGGTCTGCCCAGGCTTTAGATGCCTGAAGGATGCTCTCCCTTGGTCTATACTTTCAGAGTGTATACCCTTTTCCTCCGGTGTGTCAGCCCGGCAGTTCGGCTGGTGTATCCCCCACTTAAGAACCTAATTGCTTGGTTCTCTGATCTTGGGCCCCAGTTCGAATTCAGCCCTCTTGTGATACCATCGCTACATCCCAACTTGGGACTTACCAAACAGGTTTTCAGTTATTCTGGTTCCTCGGATTTATTGCGCCAAAGCTCTCATTACTAGATAGTGTGACTGAGATTACAGATTAGATCCAACCAATAATCAACAACCATTAACTATAATACAAATCCATTTTTCAAAATCATTATCCGTAGGATTCGAACTCTAGACTTGTCGCTTGAAGAAAGTAACAACTAGACCACTACACTAAGTCATCACACCTCTTACTAGTCTGTAGATTTGCAAGTAAAAATTTGATATTTTTATATGTTTTGTTAAATTACTAAAATATTTAAGCCAAAAAGCTAAAATCTACTATATTGGAAATTTTGATCTTTTTTTTTGCCAAACATCATTTGGACTAGTGCTAATAAACATTTTTTTTAGTTAAGAATCTTGATAAATTTTTACAATACAGTATTTGTTTTTAATTTATGATATAAAAATTCTCTGTTTATTTCTAAATATATGAATAATAGAAGCTTAATAATCTGATCTCGCATAATTCCATTCTTTGCATAAAGAACAATCAATAGTATATAAAAAAATTTATATTCTCCAAGTAAACATATTATTAAAAAAAATTTAATATTATTCTTGAGTACTTCTATAATAGTTAGATTGTTCTAACCTAAAGCCATATAGCCTGAATATCATATAGAATTTTTGAAAATAGTTACATATACTGTTGAAATTGCTTTTGTTATGCTAAATTCAATTGCTTTTATCTGATCGCTTTTACAATAATATTCTGACAAGTTTCATACTTCTTGTTTTATTGTCAAAAAAAAATTATGCTTATTAAGAGAAATTTTAATCTGCTAACCCAAATGAATTAGAAAGTTTACAGACAGATATTTTTTTTAACTGAAAAATTCTACCAAATCCAAGAATATAGTCTATAATGAAGTTTTTGAAAAAATACTGATAATTAATAAGTGTTTTTAGCCATTTTATAATAGCTAAAAGGTAAGCAGTAAGAGATGTAAATAAATCTTTAATTTTACTATAATTTTTTATCTTTGAAGAATATTATAATTTGTTACATAATTAGTGCTGATCTTTCATGAACTATATTTTAACATATAAATTGTAAAAAAAAATCAATATAGCTTAAGGTTAGAGATGAGTCATATATTAGCTGAGATCAATTTACTATAGAGCTCACCCCCTCCTTCCTTCCTGAGAAATTTAGTTATTCTGATTGGTTATATGTATATATTTAAACCTGAGATTTTGTCTACCTTCTCTCTACCCTATGATATCAGCTGATATCTAACACTTCTCTTAGGGTGAGAGTAGCTTTAGGGTTAGATGAGGTTATAGTTTATATTAAAATTTTTTTTTTAATAATATGGCAGTCATGCCTTAACTTTATTAGACTTTGTACAACTTATCTAGAATATGTAAAATTTTACAATTGGGCATTTCAGAAGGTAAGTGATAAACTCAAAATTTGTTAGCATGTAGCATATGAGAACTATCTTTAAATAACAAGTACTGTAGCCCAAATTGTTATATAAATTACAAGTTATGACTAACCCGGTTACCAACTTGGTACTTATGTTTAATCTGCTATAGTAGAATTCTTCTCTTTTTAAACCCTTTTGCAATTGGATATGACCCAGATCTCAACAGATAGTGTCTATCGCCTATCATGACCACTTCTTCCTTCTTTTAGCCTTCTTCCACCTTAGTTCAACAACATAATTAAACCCTTATTTATACATAAAAGTAAAAAAAATAAAGCCATGTTTACAAAAGACATAAATATTTTAGAAAAAAAATACCCTATACTGATAAATAATCTAACATAAATGAACAAAGATGAAAAAGCAAAAAAAAGGTAGCTATAACACACTATTATCCCTTAAACCGTCTAGCAGGCAAATTTGCCTGTTAAAATTATTTTTAAAAAGTTTTTTTAAAGATTTTTCAACCTCCGAGAAATCCTCTCTTCCCCTATTTATTGAATAGAA
>CAJVPY010000794.1:0-23217 GCA_910591965.1 Dentiscutata erythropus
TAAAGTTTGTAGCTTTATTTGCATATATGCAAACTATTTCGAAATTTTTTTGCTTAATGTAAAAAAGCCGTAATATTTTACGTAATATTTTGTAATTTGATATTTCGCAATATTTTGAAATTTCTTACGTAATATTACGGCTTTTTTACAGTTCGTAAATTATTATGAAATATTACAGTTTTATAAATTTGCTGATGTACTGGCTTGTAACAGTAATTAAATGAAGTATTCAACTTCTGTTCTATAGATTTAGCCTTTTGTAACACTATACTGATAAAAAGTACATAAAAGGAGCAGTAGCCTAATTTGGTAGTATATGATGCAAATACCTGAATCAACATAAAATAACTTTGCAAAAATTTGACAATTTTGAGATATGCAATTATTTGCTAATAATAAGCAATATAAAATGTATTATTAGTACTAAGTTAGCCTTTTTAATAATTTATTACAAGATTTTATTATTAGCACTTTTAAATACCTAATAAATTGGTTAAATAATAGTAATTTTTAGTCCTTTAATATTACTAATATATTGATAATATATTGCTAATATTGGCATTTTATTAGAATAATAATTGACAAATATATTTATAAAATTAAATTATCTATAATATATTAAAGAACTAAGGAGTGATAAACTATATGAGATGGAGTGTGGCAGCTTAGTGAAGTAGTCAAGTCATTACCTCACCAGGCAGCAGGTCTAGAGTTCGAATTCCACAAAGTTTATATTTGGATAAATAGACCTGTGTTATATATAGTAACTGGGTAGTGATTATCGGATTTGAAAGATCTATAATCTGAGTTTTACCAATGTATGCACAGGAGTCTGTTTGGCCTAGTCCAAGGGAGGTATATGTCTGTATTTGGAAGATCTGTTTGATGCTAGACCAAGAGGATCACATAAAGCTTGGAGATTAGTAGAACTACAGAGAACTTGCCTAAGAAGTCCCAAATTGGGAGTAGCAATAATCTTTAACGGTTTCACAGAAAGGCTAAATTTGAACCGAGCCTAAGATTGGAGAACCCGGTGAACAAGTTCTTAAGTAGGAAAACACACTAACTAAACCACCGGTTGACGCACCAGAGAAAAAAGTCATATGCTTCAAAAGTATAAACCAAGGGAAGGGCATTCTTCAGGCACCTAAAGCCTGGGCAGACTGACCCGTCTGAGTTGTCGGTTAGAAGTTAGAGATGAACTAATAAAGAAACCAGATAAAGAAATGGCTGAAATGCGGGAACTGGGATTACTATAAACCTTGTAAGAGCAAGGAGTATGCAATGAGCAACTAATTAGAAAGGTTGGGCTTGAGATACGAATTGTATTACAGCAGCATCCCAAAAAGTGGCTTGAGATACGAACACAATAGTGGCAAACAATATGTACTAATTGGGAAGAAAGTGCCGAACATGCAGGTAAATACATATGTGGGATATATACTACTCTGTTAGGTTTACTACAAGGATAAATGTCTTCTGTTGTTGGCTAAAGTCTTAGGGTCTTTCATAGTAAATTACTGTTCTCAAAAGGGTATATTAGGAGGAAACATATGACATTGATTAAAGCCAGAGAGTTTAAATAGATAGCTTCCTAGTTAGGCTATAGGTATGGCATCTAGTGTAGAACCCCTAGCATAGCACTAATGCTTTGGGCGGACTACTTAATTAGACAATCAAAAGTTATACGTGTGACTAGTTGTACTCTTGTAATACTGATGTAATATGTAAGCCAGTTTTCAGACAATAACCCACCTGTTTGAACTAATAAAGTGCTAGGGACCTAAGTGGTTACCTCAATATTCAAAAAAAAAAAAATAAACCATATGAGATAAACAAAAAGATAAATATATGAAATAAACATACATTCTGATTGGCTAAAAAAATAAAAGTAAAGATATTTACTATTGTCTTTGGAACCTGGAGTTTTTCAAAGAAAAAGTTTTTTCTTTACTAAGTAAACCTTTTTTCAATACTTAAGTAAAGTTGTAAAGGAGTGTCTTGCGATTAGAATAGTGGCTAAAACGTTAAAATCAGCTTAGTGGATCGCAAGTTATAAGCATTGTAGTCTTTATATAAATAAAAAGAAAATATATAGTTGCGAAGACTAAAATGCTTATATCTTGTGATCCACTAGACCGATTTTAACGTTTTAGCCACTATTCTGATCGCAAGACACTTCTCTACAACTTTACTTAAGCATTGAAAAAAAAGTTTTACTTAGTAAAGAAAAAACTTTTTCTTTGAAAAACTTCAGATCTTTTTTAGAATTTGAAGTTTCTCAAAGAAAAGGTTTTTTTTTTACTAAATAAACCTTTTTTAATACTTAAATAAAGTTGTAGAGGAGTGTTTTGTGATCAGAATGGTGGCTAAAATGTTAAAATTGGCCCAGTAGATTGCAAGATATAAGCTTTTTTTTAATAACCACATATTAAAATTTTATTAAGGTCTAATGTTCAATACAAAACTAAACTACTTAATGTTTGATTAGACTAAAAGCCGGCTGTCTCTTAAAGATATCCAACTTTGGTTATTGCACTGATGATTGCCATTATACCCCATATACGGCGCGGTGCATTTAAAGATATAGTATAGCTTGGACTCAGCTCCCAACTTGTCAAGACCTCACTTTCTCTTCAAATTCTTTCTTTTTCTCAAGGGGCATGAGACAAAAGGGGGAAAAGTTTAAACAAAGAATTTACGAAAACGACCAAAAAAGAAAAAACCAAAAAAAAACAAGAAAAAAGAAAACCAAATTTCAAAAAAGAAAAAACATAAAAAGAAATCTAAGATTCTAAAGACACTATTATAACCCATACGAGGCTAGTAAAAATTATATAACAAGTGCAATGCTTGTATATCTCTCTTGTAAGGCTTTGCCCTAACATTAAAGTTACTTTTCAATTTTCCCACTAACTCTGAATCACTTCGTTGCCCATCCTAATTTGTATCCCGAGCCAGGTGCTGCTGTTGTCTGAGGGTTATACTTACTCTAACCCAAGAAGGACCCATATCTCAAGCCACCTACTGCCATAATTAGAGTTCTTAGGCCGAGTTCTATGAAGTAGCACTGCATCTGTCTATAAACAAACACATAGTTGCATTCTGCTAGTCTGTTCAAATTTGGGATGTAAACAATGCCAATCTTTTGAAGGGGTAAGCCAAATCCCCACATTTTATCAAAATTTTTTGAAAAACCGACGAGGAGACAAGAAAAAGTAAAAAAGAAACCACTTGACCAAATAAAAGAGAGCAGCTTGAAAAAAACTCAATCTTTACTGTTCCCCAGTTGTTTTGCAACCGATAGCTTCGTCGATGGTAGGCTTGGACTTCTATCACCTCTATCTATCCACCAAAATTTCTTATACATGAGCACCATCAACTACTAGTTATCTTGTATACTGACACTTTTGGCTTGCATGTCGAATATATAAAGGAGTCTCCCACAAGTAGAGAATGTTAATCTTTATAAAAACTGCCCTGTTGATTCACCTCACTACAGGTTATTACTACTCTCTAGTATCAAATAGGCTTTTTTTTTTGTTAAGAAATTCGGTTCAAGTAATCATTAAAAAGTGTTCTTGTTGATTGCAAGATATAAGCATTTTAGTTTTCGCAACTATGTTTATTTATATAAAGAAGAAAACATATAGTTGCAAAAACTAAAATACTTATATTTCGCGATTTACTGTGTTGATTTTAATATTTTAGCTACTATTCTGATCGCAAGACACTCCTCTACAACTTTACTTAAGCATTGAAAAAAGGTGGTTTGTTTATTTTATATGGTTAGAGCTATTACCCAGATCAGTTGACTTGTACAGATCATGGGTCAAAAATTGCTCTAACTCAAGTCAAACAGGTTAGAATTTAAAGTAGATAAAAACTTACTAAAATACTATATTATAGTACTATATAGATAAAAGGCATTATAGTTACTATATAAATAGTAAAAATCTTACCTGAGTTAGATTATGAATTTTCTAGTATAGAAAATGGACAAACTCAAATCACAAGCAAGATCAGAAAATTTTTTCTGAAAAATTCCAATTTAAATAATTGAAGTATAGTTGTTTTCTGTATTAACAACTCTAATTAAGTATCATTGCATTAATTTTAAGGATTAATTTCAAAAACTTTATGAATTTTTATTTGACCTGTTGACTTGGGTTATAATCTGAGTCAATACCTGACCTGACCTGGGTAAAAGCTCTATATATGGTTTATCACCTTTTAGTTCCTTAATATATTATAGATACTTCAATTTTATAATTATTATTTATTACTGTGCCAGAGATACAGATCATATACTAGTAATAATAAAATGCTAATAAAGTGCTTAAATTTGCAAAAATTTGTATTTTAATAGTATGTTATCAGCACTGTTAAATTGTTTATTTTTAGCAAGTTCAATTTTGACAGATTTTTACAAAGAATACTCTAATATAGTAGCAGGTGGCTTGAGATACAAGTCTTATAACTAAAGCAGCACCTGTTTGAGATACAGATTAGGTTCTTAAAGTAGTTTATCTAGAAACACTAAACTAAAAGCATGAAAAGCGTCCACTCAAGAGATACCAATTTGGAAATAATACAAGAAACAAATTAGAAGTAATATAATAAGTAATGAGAGGCAGAAGTTGTCAGTAAACATTGTACAGTAGTATATAAGCAGGATACATATGATATAATAAATTTGAAAACTATCTAGTGATTTGGAAACCAGTCTAATTGCAGGATGGTTTATAAGAAAGTAAAATCTCATAGCAAGTTACATATAGATACTTAAATTAGTAACTAGGTGAGCTGATACTAGTAATATTTATTAGATAGTTGTAATTGTACTTGTGATATTTATAACCAATAATATCTAAGTATAAATCTAATAAACAGTATTGGCAAGACTGCCGAATTAAAAAATAAAAATAAAAATACAAGTAATTTGTCCAAACTATTGCTAGTAAGATTTGAATTTTGAGGGTGTAGTGATATAGAAAAGTGGTAAAGTTGTCATACCCCCAAGTTTGTTAACTACAAGTATAGAGTTCAAATCCCACTAGTGATACTTTGAATAATTTACTTGTGTTACAGTAATGGCTTATTCTAAATTGGGCTGGGTTTTATACCTGTAAACTAGAGCATACCAATGCCTTGAGTTGGTGCTAAGAGATATAGAAGTATTTGTATTGTCGCACAAAGAAATGCAAACCAGTATAGATAGTGCAAATCCATGATAAGCCTTCTAGGATCATAATGAGTTAAAGATCTACACATAGTAGCCTAAAAGAACTGAAACTGGTTTGGCAAATCCTGATTAGAAAAGTAGCAGATTGATCTAACCAGATGCTACTTGATACTACAAGACAGATTCGACTGGACCCCAAAAATTGAAAAAGTTGTACAACAGAAATTTTATAAGCAAGAAAAATCTACCAACCAGGCCACCAGGTTATCTGGAGAAAAAGATTACATGTTACGAAATTGTGGACCAAAGATCAGAAGATCTTTAGACTGAGCCTGGGAAACTTGGTTTGGGTAGACCAATTTTTTCAGGCCAACTGAATTGGAAGAATGATAGTACCAAAAGAAGTAAGGTGTAGAAAGTGACAAAATATAGTACAGGGATTTGTAAACCCTAAAAGGATAGAAGTAAATAACAGTAGAGGTTTAATAGTTAACCCTGACCCCAAGTATATGAATTAAAGCATAGCGTAAGTTACTGAAGTCTAGATAAATATATATATGAGAATGTACTATTTTGGCAGATTTATCTTAAGGATAAATAAGGATATATAGTCCTGTTCTAAGTTTGGCTATTAATCTAGTAGTATCACATAGATCTAAGATATCCTGGTGCACATAGTAAAATTATACCCAGGTCTTAAGTCCCACATAGTGAAAGTAAGGATATGATCAGAGGGTTTAAATAAGTACCTCACATAGTGAGGTACAGGTATAGCAGATAGTATAGAACCCTTAGCATAGCACTACCACTTTGGGTGAACTACTTAAATTGGGTACCAAAAGTACATGTGTGGCTATATGTACTCTCATTATATACCAAAATAATAATAAATCACCATTGACAAAGAGGTCACCTTAATACCGAAAAAAAAAAAAAAAATTTGAATTTGATATCTTAGTTACAAGCTAGCTTGGGTGTAACAACTTTATCACTATACTACATTACTACATCTCTATAACTTTTTATTTATTATCTAGTATATTTTTACAAAATTATTGTAAACCATCAAAATTCTCAAAATAAATAAATACTTTATAAAAATAAGCCAAGTAAATACAGTAATTTTTAAGCCAAAATAACAATTCAATTGACTTTTGCAAATTTTACTTTATTAACCACAGTTTGAGCTAAACCACTAATTAATTCAATTGATTTATTTATATTAGAGTACTATATAAACTAATAAAAATGAGCCACTATTATAGTTTTTCACATATTATATCGAATATATATAATACATATATATTTGGATTGGCAGCAAAGCTCGCGCCTCCTCCTGGTTTTAATGCGTTGTGAACCTAGTAACATTCGAAGACGGTTCACAACAAATAGCACATATAATAAACAAAATCGCTATATAATACTATAAAAAAAATTTAGAAGTTTGCAAAAGTGTACTAAGTAAACAGGATCGGACATTCTAAGTAAAAATGTTCAGGGCCCCTAAAACCTAACATCGGACCTTCATTATATTATATATAAAAAAAAAGTCCTTAAAATTGCGCCCTAACCCTAAAAATTCTTAGTGATGATCACCATTGGTAATATGTAGTAATTTTCATAAATTTAAAACAATTATTTTACTATATAAATTTAAATTATATATCATACTAAAAAATTAGTTTAATATTCAATTTTACATGTGATTTTTAACGAAATATTATATATATTTTAAATTAATTAAAAGTTCATTATATTACCTATGATTAATTAAATAGTTAGACACAAAATTTAAATCAAAAATAATGAAAAAAATAATATATTACATTATTGAAAATATATTAACAACCTTAAAAGATTTTAATTAAATGAAGAAAATTAAAAATGAAACAATAAATAATAAACCGATATAGTCTGGCTTGTAATACACGTCAAGTGCATAAACCAATATGCCTAATATAAACTATTAATTTTCATATCTCCCCGCTTTTTAAATCTTTCATGTAAAGCCCAACCGCCATTAAATCATCTTTTCCACCCGCTGCGCGCAAATATTTTATCAAGACATCCCTGTCTGCTTGTGGTAATACGTCACATAGTCTATTTAGAGCATCTTCATCAATGACAACTGAATTAGACGAATTGGTATCCGTCTTTTCTTCGATAGTCGGAAAAGATGATGATGGTGTACTAGGAGATCCAAAGAATTTTGAAGAAACAGCTTGAAAACTAAATCTTCTTTGACGTTTAGGTGAAGCCGTTTTCTGTGATTTTGGAGACATAGGAGTTAAGGATGCGGACGAATTAGTGGATGGGTCATTCATCACAGCCGGAGGCATGTGCGTCATCGGTCGATTAGGTTTACTAATACTACCACGTCTATTCAAGCTGAAGAGATTGGAAGATGTTTTCGTTTTTGGTGAAATTGGTGGGGACATTGGATGACCTTTAGGTGAATTGGTTTGAACAACTGCATCTAAAAAAGTCCGTGAGAAAGATAAAGATTTAGAAGAATTTTGGGAGCTTGAATTTGTCAATACATTTGTATCTGTAGAGTTATCTGAGGTGCGCGATGACAAGGTTGGCTGACTGCTGGCGCTCGTTGCTAAAGAAAGGTTAGAGTAAATTTTGTTCGCTGCCAAACTTGCGATAGATGGTATAGTTTCATTAAATCCCTTTTTATAATCTGCTAGGAAAAGTTCAAAATCATTTTTAAACCCATAGAATTTCTCTACAACAGCTTAAATGGAAACATACTTTTTATAGATAATGGCAGCTCTCTTACAAGGTTCAAATTGAGCCATGAACACAGTCCCGTATCTTCCTTTTTCAGCAATTCAAATTTTGCAGCTTTATTAAATTGTTGATGAATATATAAATTGTTATTGACATAGTACAAAACTACTGTTAAGTATATAAAAAAGTACTTACAGTATGCATTAATTCTTTGCGCACGACTCCTTATTTGCCTAATGTCCGCTGAAATCAATGCCACAGGTGGCACACTTCTTTTTTTCAACGTCAGGTTTAATGTATCATTATTAGATGAAGGTGCTTGTAAAGCATTAGCAGTACTAAGATTAGTTACTATATGTGGTGTCGAATTAACGTTAGAAAACGAAGGCGGTGCTTCAACAGACAAAGTCTTAGGAGAATCATGAGTTTCTAAATCTGATTCGGGGACATCAACGTTTGAATAACTATCAAGGATGGACGACGACTGGGAATACAGTAATTCTTTAAGGCGGTTTATCGGGTCAAGAAGACTTTCACCTTTGAATTCTGTTAATTCACAATCTTCAGCTAACGCTAAACTTTGTTCATCCATCTCTGATCCATTAGAATTTTGATTAGTATCATTTTATGATCTATCCTATAGTATTATACCTAATTTATAAATGTATCGCAGTATTGTATTGGCATTGGTTGATTTTTATCATAAAATTTTAAATAAGCACAAATAAGCAACCCGTGATTTTCACACTCTAAAAGGACTCGCAGATCAAATTAAACGCGAATTACTTTTATAAGTCATCGTTTAGCCATGGAAACTATTAAGGGGCATATTGCGAATCGTGATTACGCCGGACTTGTAAATTTCTGCGAAGAGTTAGAACCACAAGTAATTTTATTATTGCTTTTGAGTTTTTGTTAAGTAAAAGCCACACGAATTCACCGGAATGCTTTTTTAAAATGTTCTTAAGCTTGCCCTTACACAGAATAATACCATAAGTTTAGAGGACTTTTATGGCACATTTATGCTTGGTTATCTACTTGAACAGGACCTGTAAATAACTTGATTTTTTTTAAATAACTTGATTTTAACATATATATATATATTTGTTCGGCTTCACTTTTATTTAACACAGCTCATTTTATAATAGGCCATCGGCGAGGTTTCTCTGGAAACGGTTGGGAGATAATATTAAAGGGAGTTCAAAGGAATTACGGTTAATTTGGGATGTTGGTATTGCGCTATGGCAGAGAGATTATGATAACATGTATAAGCTCATAGATTCAAAAACATGGAGTCCTGTAATAGCACCTTTGATGGAACAGCTTTGTGGTAAGTGCTAATACTGTAGGTGTAAAAGATCTTTTAGATTTATCGGTATACTAAATATCAAATCTTCATAGAAAACCTACGAGAACGTATGCTTATTCTTTTATCAGAGTCTTATTCCTCTATTACGATTGATGATGTAAGCAAATATCTTGGTCTGCCCCGTGAGAAAGTTTTGTCGGGTATGATTTTTCCATCTTTTATATAAGGGGTTCGGCTAAAACTGTAGAGTAAAAAATGACAATTTTTTAATTTAGTTACGAACGAACGTGGATGGACCGTTGACCTTTCAACAGATATGCTGCAACCAAAAAAAATCGGTAAATCACTTTGTACTTAATAATTTTATATAAAGAATTTACATTTTTCTTACATTTTCTGTTATCTGACACTTTAGTTCAAGAAGCTCCACAATCTATATCTCTTGCAAATTTCTCTCAACTTACCGATTTGGTCATTCACTTAGAAAAATCTTAGTTCTCGATATCAAATTGCAGTCGACTCTCTTTATACCGAACCCTGTATATAACGGACTGAAAGGTTCAGAACATTTATTTACCGATTTTATATAATAAATTTGATATACTACATCGGAACCTAATTGAATCAAGTATATTAGAATCTTATTTATGTAAGGCCATATAAATCTTAGAGTCACGTATTATACTAACTTAATAAAAAAGTTTGCGGCTATATCAAAAAAAAAAGACCTGATCACGTTTTTGACATCTCCGAAATCTCAAATTTTATAATTTTAACAATTTAATATCTTGACTGATTTTATCAACATATTCTTAAAATTCGGTACCGTAAAGTGCCATATAAGGTACCCGTGATTGGCACCCCTTCTATTTTTACTCCCCTGTATTTACGTTGATTTTACATAGATACAAATCAATAGCTGACTTAATAGTAAAGAAAAAAAATTTTCTAACGAGCAAATACAGGGGGATGCAAGATAGGTACCCGGATACCTTACATGGCACTTTACGGTAACTGTAAATTATCAGTTTCGGCAACAGGAATATCGCATTTGCAAACACGTAATTTGAATAATTAATTTAACCGAATGCGAATAATAATTTTGTAACTAACTCTTATCAAATTACGTGTCCGCACATGGGCACCTAGTTGGCAGCGCTTATTGGTCAAATGAGATGATATATCTCACCTTTATATGTAAATTTATGAAATAAAGTACATCATTTTGTTCCATAAGTGCCTGAGGCATCCACTCACGTGGATAAAAAAAATTGATCGATACTTTTTCGGGCTGATAATGGACCAAAATTATCCGAATGGCAGCTAAATTAAACGATTAATACGGCTAGATGGCTAAATGATTAGAAGTTTTGATTCACCAAAAATAGGATATAATTGATTAAAGACAAATACGTATTATGTGTACAAACAATTATAAAAAAGCTAATTAAAATATAATATTAATAATATAACATTAAAGCCAAAATACAGTCAAGTGCATCTTCGCTTGTATGATATTTAAGTGCATCGTTCATTTTATGCCATAATTTCACTTCATTAACATCTTTTTTATGCTTAGTACAAATTAGACGAGAAACATAAATTCATACAATTTTTTTCAATTCATCTCTATAAACATGATATTCTACTTGCACTAACCAAACTTTGCCTTTCGGTATAAAAAAAAAATAAATTAGTTGGTTGATACTAACTCATCTAACATAAAATAAAGTTTATCGAACTTACGTGCTAAGAAAAGCATATTTTTTAATCAGGGCTTTTTTTGCGTGGCGCGAATGAGGGGATATTACATCCGTTACATAGGTTCCCTTACTCTGGGTGCTCGCAAACTTTGTGTTAAAGGCCGTATTCCAAATATTGTTTAAGGAATCGAGAATATCTTCTGTAATATTTGCTAGATTCCCCTCATTTTCCTTCCAAATATTATTATAGGAAAGCTTTCATGATAAACCTTCCATACCATATTATGAAAACTTTTCATATAGTACACATAACAGCATGTAAGAAAGACGCAGTGAACCAGGCGTCTTGTTTTGTATCACTTGACCAATTAAAAGAGTTTTGACTCGAACTACTTGTGATGTAAGCTGTCTAAGTTGGAGAATCTCTCCTTTGATTTCTAAAATTTTTGTTAAAGTTAGATTTCTATTATTTCTGAACTCATACCCCTGTTAGTTTTATCATTTTTCTCCTTCCACGGTGAATTTGATACTTCTCCACGTATCGCTGCATCTTATTGAACAGCTTCATAAATGAATTTTTTGGTATTTTTTCCAGTTTTGACTAAATCAGATTTGACACTTATTATCTGACTAGCAAGTGGGTTCTCGATTAAAATTCTAGAGCGTGTTCAAAAGAACTTTGCTAAAAAAGTGATTGAAATATGAATTTCTTTGGTAAATATTTAACAGTAACATAATTAGTGTATCATACCTACTAAAAGTTTTTATTTTCAAAGTCATCTTTTTTAGCAATTTCTTGATTGTTAAGATGTCTTTTTAATTTTACCATTTTAACATTGTTGATACTACGAACTTCTTCAAAGGCATCATTAAACTAACACAAAAAAGAAGATATATTAAAGTTATATACTGTATATTTAGCTTAATATCATAGTAGGATAATTTTGTATCATCAGAATACTGTATCATAATAGGATAATTTTAAGCTATAGTATATATAGTCTATTAACACTATATATATTATATTATACTATAAATTTGAAGTTAAATTTATTTGTTAAAATAATTATTTTTTATTATTAAAAACCAAAGTTTACTGTATATAACATTTTATGCTAAAAACTTTTTATTATTGAAGACGGATTATCATAACCGGTAATAATCATCTGTAGTGATTCTTTTTTGTAAAATTTAAAAAAAGGTTTGTTATAAATTTCTTTATACATACTAAACTAGAAAATAGAATAATCAAATTAAAGTCCGTACAAACGCAAACATGTTTCTACTAAAATGTTCTTCGGACAATTAGCACAAAGAAATATCCTTCGGACAATAAATAACATTGCTATAAGCAGCATAGTAAAAAATTATTATTCTACGTACTGTACGTACGTAAATTTTAATCAATTAACCAAATTTCTTTTTATAAATAAATTCGTCATAAAATCTTATGTATGTACGTATGTACATACATTGTAACCTTATTTTAAAAAAAAAATGCCTAATAAAAAATTCAGAATACGTGATTGTTTTTTCACCATTTTTGATCGTTTAAAGATTAAATTGATATTTGTTTGCACAGGCTAGAGCTTGAATTTAATAATGTATATTACGAAATTGCTTAGCGCGTTCCATGAGCTTGCTTTTGTTCATAATAATTGAGATAAAATCAGGAGTAATTATGATTACATAGTAAAAATTGGAAAACATTCAGGAAATTTACTAATGAATTAGTCATTTAACCGACTTTGATCAAGCGTTACTCGATCAGACGGACTTTTAAGTGATCTTGATTTTCCATAAATGGCTACTAATCTCATTTTCTCTATTTTCTCTTTGTGATGGTTGTGATGATTAACTAAACAAATATAGGGAGATATCGATAGCCATTTGTTTATCTATTTCCTTATTTTTCATATTCTTCTCACGAGTCAACAATAAGCCATCTGATTGACGCATACAGGTATAAAACCCCTTTTTCTTTGACCGACCACCAACACGACTATTTTTTTGCTCCGAAGGTTTAGAATTACGAAATATATCACTTTAGGATCAAGTAAAAAAAAAACGTGTCAGGCTTCTGATAACCGTTTATTATTGCACAGGGAACGTAATGTCGCCACCACGTCGCTCCACTACACGAAATAACAAACGGGTCATTCCTGATTTTTTAAAACGATTTGGTGGATCTCAAAATGCAGTACCAAATGCTACTACGGTCCGGTATATCGTCGGACCTCACAACGCATGGGCTACTCTCGTGCCTTCGGATAACCGTGGTTTACCGTCTATTTATCTAACGGAGAAGATGAATTATTTGGGAAATCAACAACAACATAATGAACCTGTATTTAGGGTAATTATTATCTTACTGTTCCCTACTTGTCTTCCAAATCATTATTTCATTGCTATTATTCTTTTAGCGGCTACCGGCTGATCCCAGAATAGATAATATCCACTGTTCTATTTTCAAAGTACGTATTTTGTCTTTTTTTTTTTTTCGCGTTGAATTTTAGAATTGCCAATTTTATATCTGAAAATCTGTCAATCATTTTTATTAGGAACAAGTCGAGGGTATAGGAACGATTGTTAAGTTACAAAATCTTAGGTATATATCTTTTTTTTTTCTCATTTCTTTACGTGTTCTTTATTGCATATAAGTATTTACCGGTATTCATTTACCCAAATTTTATCCTCTATAGTCGAAACGGGGCAGTTAAGGTTTTGGAACGTGAACTAATGTCAAACCAATTTTTTGAGTTAAAAGAGGGTGATTCTATCAAATTTCCTTCTTCAAAAGGCGATTGGTATAGTTACTCTATAGAAATCGATTTAAAACCAGAAGGAAGGTTTCATAATGATTATAGAATTAAAGGTATTCTTGGAACGGGTCATTTTGGGGAAGTAAAGTTGGCTACTCTTGCAAATGCCGTAGGTAATGAGTCAAAGTTTAAAGAATATGCTGTGAAAATCATTGACAAAAATACTGTGTCAAAAAAACCAAACACGAAGCTTCATGACGAAATTATTATAATGCATAAGATAGAACACGTAAATTTTTTTCATAAATATGGTTTATTATTATTTTTACTTATTTATTTTATTTATTTATTATTTTTATTATTTTTAACTGATTAATATTTGATTATTTTATTTAATCAGAAATCTTTAGTTCGTATCCGTAATTTATATAATGAACGTGACAAATTATATCTTGTTATGGATTATATTAAAGATGGTGAATTTTTCGATTTTATATCGAAAAAAAAGAAGTTAACAGAATATGAAACTCGCATCATTTTTAGACAGTTGTTTGAAGCGATGAAGGTATTGTTATATATTTATACGTATATACAATATATATATATATATATATATAATCTAATTGTTTAAATTATCACTAACCTTTTTTATTCAGTATCTGCATGATCATCGCATCGTACACCGAGATCTTAAACCTGAAAATATCCTTATGTCAAACAAGGAGAAACTTGAAGTTAAGATAACGGATTTCGGGTTGTCTAAACTTCTTGGTCCTGAATACTCTTTGATGAAAACAATGTGTGGAACACCTCTTTACATTGCTCCTGAAGTCCTAGATCGATCACCTAGGCGTAGTTACGGAAAAGCTGTTGACATGTGGAGTCTCGGTGTGATCCTATACGTCTGTCTTTGTGGATATCCACCGTTTGCTAAAGACTTTGGTCCACCATCTTTCGAAGAACAAATAAAGTTGGGAATATATCGGTTCTACCCCCCATCGTGGAGTTATATTAGTAATGAGGCAAAAGATTTAATAAAGGGTTTATTGAATGTCAATGTAAGAGATAGATTAACAGCTTCCCAGGCATTAGTGCATCCTTTTATGCAGGTAAAGCCGAATTTAATAGAATTTCATAGAATATATGTATCTGAAAAATTAAAGAAACGATATAGAACTTGGAACCGGGGTTTATTTTTCATATTTTAAAACCGGTTTCAATCGGTTTTAACCCGTGAAAAATAAAACTCCGGCTCCAAACTCCAAAACGATATATAATAATTTACGGATACTTGTAACAAAGTATTAATATTATTTTTCTTATAATATTATTATTGACATTATTATTAACTCTTTTTTTTTTTTTCTTAACACCAGATGCTACCATTACCTCAACCCGTTACTGTAGTTCCAAATGTGAATAATGCTCCAACTTTACCACGAGTGAGTAGCAACGTCCCGCCAAGTGATGAAGTTAAAATAATTTTCGCTCAGAAGCTTTCGGCTCTGTCTAAACGTGCCGAATCTGGTGATGATGTAGATGATTCTAACGATGTCGATACTGCTTCATATGTTACTGCTGATACGATCGTATCATCTAAATATTTCACCCCTCCGGTCCAAGATGAATCCATTTATTATTCGGCCATTGAATTCAATTCTTCAAGTTTCGGTAGCCATAGTAGTGGTGGTAGTTTTACTTTCTGAATGAAAGTATGGCTCGGTTTTTTCTTATTTTTCTACTATAGAACTAAAATAAATGTCTGATGTTTAATGATTATTGCAATTTTTCTTATTTTTAATTCGAACCTAAAATAATTGATTTTGCAATCATTTTTTATAAAAATATGTAAATAAATTTTTGTCAGATATGCGTGTGTTACGTTAGAATAAACAGTTGACTGTTGATTTGTTACACCTGTGATCGTGAATACAAATTCTGAAAATATTTATATGATCTAAAAAATGTCAGATTATCTGATGTCAAAATGAACGAACATATATTATTGCAATCTTCGAAAAAACGGCGCGGAAGACCTCCAACAACGGTCGCAAGCAAAATTCGCTCGACTTTTTCAAATTGTCCCATAGAGCAAACTTATTTTCGAGATTTTTCCGATACTTTTATTCCACAAATAAATTTTCCTGATCTTTGGGCTTCACGAGGTACTAACGACGAAAACGGTGTGGGTACCGTAACCTAATAACTTCTCTGGTGAGTACCTTATTAAGAAAAGTTCTTTTACGTCGCTAACCAACTTTTAAATTTATTATTTTGTCTAAATACAGAAAGCACAACTATTGACCAGGTTAATGAAACGACTGCACCACTTCGTTTAAAGCTGGTCGTACGTGATGGTACCGACGACAAATCCAATATGGTTAGTTAATTTAAATATTTTAAAATATTTTGTATTAGTCATTTCCTACAAATTCCTATAAATTCTTTACTCAACATATACAATATTTTTAAGGCTTCAATGAAGCCACCAAGAAAAAAGAAACCTATTCCGATGGATCATAAAGAAGAGTTGAACCTCTTATTAAAATTGGAAAATATTGAAAGACCTTTATCGCCTAAAACGTATAGGTTAAAAAGAAAATTACATCTCAGAAGGGTATTTAACCAAGAATGATTGTAATTTTACGTGCATTAGAGTTTGAAATTCACCATCTTTTTAATTTAGATAAAACGAGGATTAGGTTTAAAAATTTTTGACATTGACACGGTTGTTTCTGATCAAATGAGATCAAATTCTTCATTAGAATTAATGGCAATGACAGAAGAAAATTCTCATGAACCAAAGAAAAATGAAGTTAAAAATTTTGAAATTAAAACTTCTGACATTGAATTTATGGACCAGATCACTAAAGTATGATTTTTAGCAAATTATCAATTAATGTATTAAGAATTAATGATAAATTTTTTTGCTTTTAACAGATCACGCATACCCCATATAAGAATTCTTTTGCATCAAGACTATTTGGCAATCCTCGTTTAGCAACTACTCTTACAGTAGAAGAGGCTTGGACTAGTCCCCTTCGTAGAAAGTTAAAGCCATATATACGTAGAGATTATGAAACAAAGCCACCAAAACTATGTTTATTACAAGAAATTGTCAAATACGCTTATCGGTGTGCGTTAATGAAAGATATCTCAAAAAATTTTTTGGTTTTCAAACTATTAATTATTTATTGATTATTTTAGCAATGAGCCGGATTGGCTGCCACCACCTTCTAGTCCTATTGATTTCTGTTATTTTCAAAAGGAACATTTGAATCAAGTCAATGATTTACTACAGAGATGTTTTTGGCCAAGTATTGATGGTAAGTGAATTCATATTTTTCATATAATTTTTTAATACAATTATTTTAATATTTCTATTCTTTTTAGTATCTGAAAATCTCCTTTTCCCAGATTTTAGCGTTGTAGCCATGTACAGGCGACTTGTGATAGGATGTGGGTTTATGACACCGGAGGCTTATATCACGTACATCGCTGTTGCACCCGGGTGGGAAAAATCTGGAATAGGACAGTAAGTAGTTATATAACTATTTTTGTTATTAATAAATTTTTCAACATGATAACCAACTAAAATTTGTAACACTATTAGATTTATGTTGTATCACCTGGTTCAGGTTAGATTGGAATATGCATAAAGCTTTGTAATTTTTTTTTGATATATTCACTAATATATGCCGTTATTTATAATTCTAGACAAACATAGGGAAAGATGTAACTCTTCATGTATCAGCAAATAATCCAGCAATGGTATTCGAGACTACTTTATTCAATTCTTTTTTGACGATGAAATTATTATTAATATTATTTTGTTTATTTATGCAGATACTATATCAAAAGTTTGGCTTCAAACCCGAAGAATTTATCGTAAATTTCTATGACAAATATTTGCCTGATGGGAGTTTAGGGTGTAAAAATGCATTTTTTGTACGGTTAAGGAGATAGGCAGCTTAATAACTTAATATTATTGTTAATTTGATGACTTATTATAGTTTGCTTATTTATTAATAAAGTTTTCTCATTCATGCTAAAAAAAGTTTTCAAATATTATTTCGTATTATGCGAAAGAGGTTTTATATCACTCTCTGATTTTTGATAGCAAGCATAATGGAGAAATGATGAGTGAGATTCAGAAAATTTTGTACCTATGCTACAGTATGATTACATCAATTAGATTACCGTTTGCTACTGTTTATAATATCCCCCGAAAATTATTTTTCTACGCACACAAAATATACTGATGAGATTACTGAATTCGTGAATAGTACTAATTTTAAAATGAAGTTCTTGAGTAAAACTTCGGCCTAGAATTTGGAACCAATATTAAACCGGGTTTTAACAAAACTCTAATCTCATGGTAAAAAATTGGCACGTCAGATTCTCGATTTTTGATTGGCTAACGACCGTAATCTGCAAAATTTTTGGCCCGCATTACAAAATTGTTTACTAATTTCCGGCCGGAATTAACTTTTTGATTTTTTTTATAATAGAAATTTTTGAAAAATAAGCCCACACTATGGTAGATTTGCCGGCCTAATTTTTGATCGTCACTCTTAGCCAATCAAAATCGAAAATCTGCCGTAAAATTTTGTTGCGGCAGCTAGGGTAAACAATAAATAATCAATAAAATCAACAATTAATTAAATGGTACTAATCATTGTTAGATACAACCACTAAGTACAAATTTTACGTGATAAATGCACGTCCTAATTATATATTTGACAATTTAGGTTTTATATAGATAAATAACCATTTATCACAAAATTTGACACAGAATTTGTTCATATTATAATTGTTACATTGAATACTAATAGATGGATTGACAGTTTTGATTAACGATATGAAGCTATATTGATCATGCTTTCGGTGCAAGTGCGACTACAGTAAACTGAAGATTATTGGGATCTCTTTGCATGAATTTCTTAATTATTTCGGCGGAGCCCTATTTATTTAATAGCAAGTAAATATTAACAATCATATTGTGTTCCTAAACTTCAAAACGAATAATTAGGGCGTACCTTTAGAAAATTATCACATGGACCATGATTTATAGGAAAAGGTTTACTTCCATCCAACTCGTAGATCGATCCATCTTTTTCGACAAGACATATAAAATGTAAATTTACTCTTTCATCCTCTCCAGGAGCCTATATGTTGAAAAAATATAATTCATATGTAAAGATAATTTAAAAAGTGCTTATTAAGATACGAAATATATACCCTAGTTTGACCCATTCTCGCAGAGGTTTGATGAGCATCAGCCAAACCATTATCTTCCTCAAGACATTTGGCTCGCTCTTCAGGCGTCAAATCTTTGGTTTTATCTAATAAGAGTTTAAGTGGACCATCTTCTAAAATATCGATATGATGATTACGTGTTAATATCACGATAATACACGTGAACATGTATAAAAAAAATACGAAACAATGGAACCTAATTATTACCGATAGGAATAGAATCCCTATTATTAGCTAAAGAATGTACTAATCCAATGGTTCCACACGCGTTACTAATAGTCTGTTTATAAAATAAGACATTGGGTGATATTTCCTGTCCTTTCTCTTTAATACTTTCTATTTGAGCTTTAGTGTAGGTTTCATGAGCTTCTGAAATAGGGAAGAGAAGAAGAAAAGCTTTAACTGGTTGAGGAATCATTAACAGAAGTTCTTCATCCAGGCCTAAGTATCCGTATTAAAATATATAACACTTGTTAGCAATTTATAAAGTCAGTAAAACCATCGGATATTTCCTGGAAACCTACCATAAACATCGGTGTATTCCCATTGCGAAGATAAACCCAGTTTATGAATATACTAGGTAACAAAAACATTTAAATCAAGAAACACATTATTCGAAAAAATTTGCTATAAATATATCACGTTAATACTTACATTGTTCATAACCTAATAACAAAATAATGAGATCTTGTAATATTATCAACAAAAACGAATAAAAAGAAGTAAAATACGTACTTCTGGGTTAGATTCTAAAGGAATCCATCTAGGTTTCTTTTTAGTTTCAGTTTCTGCCATTGTGTTCAAGCGTAAAAACTAATTTCATACGCAGACAAACTTGCCAATTTATCTGTTATTTACGTGACTTACGTACGTACTTACGTATCAGTCGATCGAGATGTCACACCTAATTTTTTATCATATGATCTTCATAAATTGCACAAACTGATGAAATCACGTTTTTAAAATTTTCTCTTAAATTCTTAGATATAACATATAACGTTCCTTAAGACAAATAAGTTGCCAGGGCTTCAACGAATCGAACGGTATTCAAAGACAGGCAATTATTTTGCCTTCTCTCGCATGATTCTTTTGGAGTTTTCTGGATCTTGACGTGAAAAGTAGCTTGTTAGATGCGCACGAGTGAGAACTTTTAGTGAAATGCATCTTCAAAAAGTTGTTACATTAGAAACATTGTGTTGAAAATTAAGAAAAACTGGTTTGTAGTATATAGATCATGAAATTTGCTCATTGCTTTTTTTTTTTTTTTTTTTAGTATAGTAGAAAAATATTACTTCTACGACTCCTTCTAGCATGGTTTTAAAGATATAGATTTGGAATAAATATTGTAATCAACCCAGTAGGAACCAAGACGATTTTTGAGTAATCGCTCGGGCTAACCGAAGAGAAGAAATTTTGCAAGTTTATACCATTTTTTTTTATTTTTATTTATATCTTTGTTGTATTCCAATTATCTTGACCAATACCTAATAAAAATTTATTTCGAGTTATTTAGAAGAAGACATTTTTGGTTCTGATTAACTTACCAACAAACACTTCAAAGAAACTATTTCACCTACAATTTTACAGACGATTAATTTATGACAAGTTTATTTCATAGGCAGTATATTTCACCAACAGCTTATTTCACAGACGAAGTAATTCTTGTTATCATTGTTATGATTAGCTTTAGGATGAAAGGTTAGTGTAGTTTATAAAAAAAACTTGTCTATGAAATAAGATGTTGATGAAATATACCGTCTATGAAATAAACTTATAAATTTATCATCTGTAAAATAAGCTTATTAGTGAAATATAATATAAAATAATACGAACTCACTGCTTTTTAATTTCCTTTACTGGGTGTACTATCAGAATCGAATTTTTTTTGTTTGCATTTGATGCTATGTGAGATGTTTAAAATATGGATTCGTACTAAATTCAAAATAATTTTAAACTTTATTAAATGATTACTTATAGTATTTTAATAAATTAATTTAAGAAATTTTGTAATAATGCTATTTTCAATAAATTAAGATATAATTATGAGTGTGAAAAATTTATTATAATAATATTTGCTTATTACATATATAAAATTAAAAAAAAAAAACCACAGTAAAAACTATCTATATTCCCAAGATTAATATATAGCGAATCGTTAGCTTAGTAATAAACTATAAGCATTATTATCAAAATTTTAATTATTCAACTTGACAAATATACCTGCGTATATACTAACACCCTTGCAGCTTGTAACTACACTTTTTAATAGTAAATTCGCACAACATATATATGTTCTTAACGGGTTTGTTCTCTTTTTTTGCTATATAGGTACTACAAAATTGCAGTTGAGATTTTTAAATACTTCGTAGTTTCAGTAAATTAAAGTCAAAATGAGATTATTAATGTTAAAATACTTATATTATATTAAAAGCTTTCATAAATCAGCGAAAATGGTAAGACCTATCACACTGCAAGTGTTATAGAATGTGGAGCGAAAGGCTATCTTTGTGAGCAAGATTCTTTTTAATTTTACTTTTTTATCTTGCTTTAAACTTACTAATCGCATAATATTTAACTTTCTAAGACGCGCTATATCCCGTGAGTATAGTTTCCTTTTAGGAATCCCCTGAAAACGATGATTGGAAATGGCCAACCGTTGCAATTTATTATGAAAATCGAATTTCTTATATGAGTGTCGATCACTCAAATTTCATAGTAAAAATTTTATTCACCTGATCTGCGTGACATCTCGATCGACTGAACGTAACATTCAAGATGTCACACCTAAAAGTTTATCGGACAGAACCGATGATTTTCTGCGGATGACACAATTTTTGCGAAAACCTACGCATTTTATTTACATAGCGCTTTGCTTTGCAAGATGTGGCCTCTACCGTATTTCTGGGTTCATTGATTATCTACGAAGGGTAGGTTCATTTATTATCCGCATTCCATGAAATGTAGAAAATCGACATCGATATGAAAAGATGTATACTATGTGCTGTATAGTGTTATCGTTATATATCGTTGGCTGCATTTTTTTTGATATGTATGGCCTTGGTCATATCATATATCGATATATATATTTTACTATGATTCTTTCCAGGTACGTAGTCTACAATTAATTGATTGGTAGCGCTGCCTCAATTAATCAATTAATTATAATGTACCGTTACGTAAAATTTGTTTCTCATACAGTAACCCGGCCAGGTCAAATGCAACAAAATTTTGAAGAAATTTTTTTACTATGTTTATTATCCGGGTGAGCTTTTTTAAATTTTTATAAAAAAATTTTATATGTTTTTTACATATAAATTTTTTGAAAATAAAATTAAAAGCCGGGTTGCCAGGCCATTTCTAAAATTTTATATTATGAGAACCAAAAAATTAATTTTATATGGCCTAAATATAATTTTTTTTTTTTTTTTTTTTAACTTAAGCAATCCTGCTTTTATTGTTTAGTACAATATGCATTATACAGAATATCCAAACAAAAAGCCTGCAATAACTAATTGCCTTCAATTATTTGACTTGCTAATAAAAACTCACTTAGCTGCTTTCAAGAGTGCTCAAGTGTGATCTGCCACAGCAATATATACTCCCATTTTCAGTGTCTAACTTGCTAGATAATTATCTATCAAATTACTAATAGCTTATTGCTAACTATGTTAAGATTGTTTTTTTCTTACTATTTTTTTTTTTCAAAAGAGTAGATAAAATAGAAGAAAACTAAAAATGAATAAAAAGAAAACAACCAACAAAGAGAAAAAACAAAAAAAAAAGATATATATATTAAGGTATAATATTAACTAAGTAATCAAAACTATATTATAAGCCAGTGCAAAAACATTTGTACCTCAAATAATTGGAATTAAAAATTTTTTTTACAATTTAATTTTTAATTTTTTTAATTCAATATAATCCTTTGCTATTTGGATTTATAAAAATAAAATGAGGAATGATTTGCGTACATCGATTTCGTGTAACTTCACGTACATCAATTTTTTTGGCAAATAAAATTGCAGGACTAGCACCCGAAATTTTTGGATTTTAGAGATGCAGCAATTTTTATTGGCTAAAAAAATTTGATGTACATGAAATTATATGAAACCGATGCACACAAATCATTCCTCAAATAAAATTTTGTAAATATTTTATTAAAATAAAAAATTTTATTAATTGTAACTTTTTTTAATAATATTTACTATATTTTTTTTTTATTTATTTTTTTTTTTAAATATTAAGGTGACCACTTAGGCTCTT